>JARJCP010000178.1:0-150654 GCA_029281795.1 Mycena crocata
GGACTTGACAACCGGAATCTCGAGCGCTGGGGCCATTCTCCTTCTCACCCAGATCCCGACTCTGAAAACCTTCTGGGTCAGGGAACACCGTACGGACGATGGTGGGATCATGACCGAAGATTTCCTCAGGTCATTAACAGATGTCGCTGTGACGGTGAATTTTCTGAAGATTGAGGGAGCCCGCGGCGTGCCAGCGGATGCTCCAAATTTTCGAATGCTGCACGACTTCGCCTGGCTGAATGCGCTGGTGGACATGCTCGAATATCAATTCGCGCGCAATTTGAAGACGATGGATTTCCTGCGTCATCCAGGCTCCGACTCGCCTTGGGTATGCCCGTTCGGAAAGCTTTCCCACATGGTGATCGAGGAGCGCTTGCAGCAGCAGTTTGCGGAGGGGAAGAGACTACTGGTGCACGAGCGAGGTGAAGAATGTCCACACAAGGATGAGAAAGAGGACTTTGATTCGCCGGCAAGTGAGGAGGAGGACACGGACGACCCAGAGGATGAGGATGAGGAGGACGACGATGAGTGAGAAGAGGACAGCGACGCGTACGAGAATGGCGTCTCCGTGAGTGGAGCCTCGGACGTCTCTCAACAGCTTTAAAAATCACTGTGGTATTTATGTTGTATACACGTCGTATTTTTGCTTGTCGCCTGTGCCTCTCACTTGACTACTTGTTGTTCTTTGCAAAAGATACAAGGACTACAGATAAAAATTATGATTCATATGGTAAAAATGGTATACAGGAAACCGTAGAAAAGTATTAAGAAATGGCTTTCACGTCCTCTCGAAAGTCCTGGAAAGGGAGACCATACATTCGAATCATGCGCTGGAGATTCTCCTCCCCAACGGCCGTCTGGATGGCGGCGCGAGGATCGCGCATTTCCCATTGTTGCTGGTCACGAAAGACGGGCCGGAATCGGCGCTGCTTAGATCGAACAGGCTGAACGGATGTGGTGTGATGACGAGGAGCTGGGGCGCGCGATAGGAGTGGTGGCGTGAGTAGCCGTGGGTTGGCTTTGGAACCCGCCGGAGAAGATGCAGGGGGGTTACTGGGATGTAAGAGGTTGGACTTGCGGGCGCGATGTGCAGCGCGGTGCGCTTGGAGCGCCCCAGCGACCTTGTTGCGAAGATGTTTGAAATTTGGCAAAGACTGGCGCGATGCGACTTGTGCCGCTTCAATGGTTACGCTGGTATTTTTGAGGCTTTGTAAGGAAGAATCAGTTGAGATTGAGGGATAAGCATGAAAAAGACGTACTTGCACGACGCTAAATATGCACAGATGGCATCCAGGCCGCTGCTAATGCCCCCTAAATCAAAGCCGGAGCCGGGGCCCGTGAGGCTACGAGCAACGAGGAGGATCCTGTACGCTTGCGTGTGGCTTCGTCATGGCATAGGCGGTCCAGCGTAGGTGTCGAGGGGGGCATATAGGAAGAGACAACGACGGGTGCGACGCACCAAGATTCTGTGCGGCGAGGGCACGGACCCCCACACCAAGGATTCAGTGCCAGGAAAGGCTGTGTGGGGGCGTTTGTTTGGTTGGGAGGTTGTTGCGACTTGTTGTGTTGACAGGCGACGCACCCACGCTTGAGTGCGTTACATACCCTTCCTCTGTGCTTCGTAGCGGACTGATTCGTCCGTGCGCAGGCTATTCATTGGACCCACAAGGCACGGCCCTGGAACTGCCCGACTGGTGCGGGAGCCGGGCACAGCGCAATATCTTTTTTGTGACGATTCCTCGGTGTGTACGTCTCACTCGGTCTTTGGCCTCGCACTGATCCTTCAGTGCACAGCGACATTTTTTAATTCGTTCTCCAAACACCCATTTTTCGGTGTAGGTCTCGCACTGATTAGTTGGTGCACACAAAGAAATCCTTTAATTTTTTTTAGCGACACGCCGATTCCTCGTGTGTACGTCTCACTCGGTCTTTGGCCTCGCACTGATCCTTCGGTGCACAGCGACATTTTTTGATTCTTTCTCCAAGCACCCATTTTTCGGTGTAGGTCTCGCACTGATTAGTTGGTGCACACAAAGAAATCCTTTTTTTTTTAGCGACACGCCGATTCCTCGGTGTGTACGTCTCACTCGGTCTTTGGCCTCGCACTGATCCTTCAGGTGCACAGCGACATTTTTTTAATTCGTTCTCCAAGCACCCATTTTTCGGTGTAGGTCTCGCACTGATTAGTTGGTGCACACAAAGAAATCCTTTAATTTTTTTTTAGCGACACGCCGATTCCTCGGTGTGTACGTCTCACTCGGTCTTTGGCCTCGCACTGATCCTTCGGTGCACAGCGACATTTTTTGATTCTTTCTCCAAGCACCCATTTTTCGGTGTAGGTCTCGCACTGATTAGTTGGTGCACACAAAGAAATCCTTCAATTTTTTTTAGCGACACACCGATTCCTTGGTCGGTGCCTGTGACCTCATGCTTATGGCAGGCACTGATCCTTCGGTGCACAGCGACATTTTCTAATTCTTTCTCCAAGCACCCATTTTTCGGTGTATGTCTCGCACTGATTAGTTGGTGCACACACAGAATAATTTTTTTTAGCGACACGCCGATTCCTCGGTGTGTACGTCTCACTCGGTCTTTGGCCTCGCACTGATCCTTCAGTGCACAGCGACATTTTTTGATTCTTTCTCCAAGCACCCATTTTTCGGTGTATGTCTCGCACTGATTCCTTGGTGCACACAGAATAATTTTTTTTAGGCGACACACCGATTCCTTGGTGCGTGCCTGTGACCTCGTGCTTGATCACGCACTGATCCTTCGGTGCACAGCGACATTTTTGATTCTTTCTCCAAGCACCCATTTTGCGGTGTAGGTCTCGCACTTATTTCTCGGTGCACACAAAGAAATCTTTTTTTTTTCGGCGACACACGGATTCCTTGGTGCGTGCCTGTGACCTCATGCTTAGTCAGGCACTGATCCTTCGGTGCACAGCGACATTTTCTAATTCTTTCTCCAAGCACCCATCTTTCGGTGTATGTCTCGCACTGATTCCTTGGTGCACACACAGAATAATTTTTTAGGCGACACACCGATTCCTTGGTGTGTACGTCTCATTCGGTCTTTGGTCTCGCACTGATCCTTCGGTGCACAGCGACATTTTCTGATTCTTTCTCCAAGCACCCATTTTTCGGTGTATGTCTCGCACTGATTCCTTGGTGCACACACAGAATAATTTTTTTTAGCCGACACACCGATTAGTTGGTGCACACAAAGAAATCCTTTAATTTTTTTTCGGCGACACCGATTCCTTGGTGCGTGCCTGTGACCTCGTGCTTGATCACGCACTGATCCTTCGGTGCACAGCGACATTTTTTGATTCTTTCTCCAAGCACCCATTTTGCGGTGTAGGTCTCGCACTTATTTCTCGGTGCACACAAAAGAAATCTTTTTTTTTTTCGGCGACACACGGATTCCTTGGTGCGTGCCTGTGACCTCATGCTTAGTCAGGCACTGATCCTTCGGTGCACAGCGACATTTTCTAATTCTTTCTCCAAGCACCCATCTTTCGGTGTATGTCTCGCACTGATTCCTTGGTGCACACACAGAATAATTTTTTTAGGCGACACACCGATTCCTTGGTGCGTGCCTGTGACCTCGTGCTTAATTAGGCACTGATCCTTCGGTGCGGCAATTTTCAGTGCACCATGTGACACGTCAAACATAACGCCGACGAAGATTTGCGGCCGTCGATCATGATCGAAGCCAAGATGGACCTACTTCCTTTTCGGGATACTCTAACGCAGATAAATGAGAAGCGCGTAGACGTCGAAGACAAGACCAGTGAGCCAGCGTGATTACTTGTTAATTTTATTTAAATGCTATGATATCAGATTTACAAATAATTGCGCGGAAACCAAGACGCCGTTGACATTCATGGATGAATGGGCGACATGACCGACATGAAGAGGTCCTGAACGCCCTACGACAGCGATATAGGCTGGGGTTGAGGTTGTTGCGAGAACATGTCCCATATTGGTAGGTGGGCGATCGATCGATGGTAAGCTGTGCATCCTCTTCAGCCCACATACACTCAAGATGTTTTCTTTCCGCCCCAGATTCGAACTCCCACAGCCCACCTTTGGCCCCAAATGGCTCACCGAAACATTCTTCGCCATTGCCGTTGTTTTGAACGTTGTCCCTCGGATCTGGGAGTTTCTAAAGAGTTTCGCCGCTATTGAGCGTCGTCCGACGAATATTGCAGAATCTGTGAAGGAGGAGCTGAAAAAAGTCGAGTTGTCGATGATGGCGGCAGGGAAATGTCGTTTGGTAATGGAGGATGCGCTGGAACGCCAGCTATTCGTTTCGGATAAGGTGGAATTTGAAGGGTGCGTCACCTTGCCATTTTTGCGTTCGTTTACTAATATTCGAGGCTTGAAAGCATCAAGGAGGCTCAGTATAACGCCACTTTGGCAAGTCTCCGCGTCCAGAAGGCCAAGAAGACCTGGCGCAACTTGGTCATGTTCAATAACGAATGGCTGGAGACGGTCCTGGGACGCGGGTTTTATCGGCACCAAATCTGCCTCATACGGGCTCGCGAGCTCGACGCTGCGTTCAAGGTACGTCCTAGCGAACCCCATACCGTCTCTACTAACGTCGCCCAGGAGCTCGTTTTGAAATCGCAAGGATGTCTATATTCGGTACGTGTTATTTTTTCACAAAAGGATTCACTAAAGTCAATTCTATGTAGCTGGACGCAGAGGAATGCATGGCTTGAGGCATTTGAACGCTACATTGAAGCTTAGGGGGGGACGACGAGAAGCGAAGACCAAAATAATGTATATGAGGACAGGTTTTCTATTACATTGACTTGTACGACGACGAAAGAACGAATACAAATGTATATATCGCAGACCAAACGTGTATCTGAGCAAGTGCGAGTGACAAAAGGCCGGGCGCGAGCGAAAGGCAAGCCAGGCCGCGATTCCGCGGCTCGTGCACGCCCCCGACGTCGACGACGACGAGCGCCAGAGGCGGTGCGGTCGTCGGGGACTGTCGCAAAGCCGGCGCGCGCACGAGGCAGCGGTGGCGGGCGGGCATGGGGCGTGGGCGAACGAAAACGCCGCCGACCGACGATGCCGACGGTGGACGGCGTGGGAGGCGGCAGCCGCAGGCCGCTAGCCGGTGGTGGGGCACAGCGGCACCCGTTTCCGCGTGAAACGGGAGCGGAGTGCGATTGGGGGCCGCGCGCCAGCAAAAACGGAGCCGGGCCGCGATTCCGCGGCTCGTGCACGCCCCCGACGTCGACGACGTCGACGACGACGAGCGCCAGAGGCGGCGCCGTCGTCGGGGGGCTGTCGCAAAGCCGGCCCGCTGCAGGAGGCAGCGGTGGCGGGCGGGGTTTGGCGTAGTAGAACGAAAGCGCCGCCGCCCGAGTAGGAAGCGGCAGCGGCGGCGCGGCGGTGGTTGCGAAGAGGTTACCCCGCCCCGCTTGAAACGGAGGCGGGCATGGGGTGGGGGTGGTGCGGGAGCGAGTACGAACCCGAGCCGCGGTTGCGCGGCTCTCGAGCGCGGCCCCGACGTCGACGACGAGCGCCAGGGGCGGCGCGGTGGTCGGGGTGTCGCGCAAAGCCGGCCCGCGCCCGAGGCAGCGGTGGCTAGCGGGTGTGGGGCGTGGTGGGGCGTCCGCGAAGGAAACAACGCCGAGCCGCGATTGCGCAGCTCGAGCGGGTGTGGGTGACAGCGGCGGCGGCGTGGACGCAGGTGGCGCACAGGGCGTCCCTACGTCGGTCGGCGGTGGGCGGTGTGGCCGGGCAGCAGGAGGTCTTGAGCCGCGGAATCCGCCAGAGTGCGATTCCGCGGCTTCAAGACGAGTCGGCGGTGGTGGCGGACAGAGACAAAAGCGGAGGGTTAGCACGTGCCAACCCTCCGCTTTCCAGAGGCGTGGCTTGGGTGCTTTTTGAAGCACCCGAGCGGATTTCTGAGGCGTTTTGAGGCGGAGACCGTCGCTGGCGCTTTGCGCGCTTGTGGGGGTTCGGGACGTGGGAGAGGCCCGGAGGGACTTGAGGGGAGTCTTGAGAAGGCGGTGGGAGGCGAGGGAGGCGAGGGAGGCCGGGTGGGGGGCGGAGACGGGGAGATGGTGGTGGTGAGGAAGAGAGAGGTGCGTCCCGATTAGGACGCTAATTGATCGTCTTAATCGGGACGCACCGAATTTTCGTCGCGTTGTGGGACGAGAACGAGGTGCGGCCGTGGCTGACTCAGAGAGGGTACGCACCGAATTATCCGTGCGTGCCCGAAAACCTACCCCTCTGCACGCGGAAACCCCACCCCCCATCAAAGCCGCAAAACCTTACCCACGTGGTAGGTTTTGCATCGCTGCGTTATTCGCTTTGACCACATCGTCTCGCTCTCTTTGACGCTCAGCTTCATTTATTCTGTTGGGTAACCGCGTGTCCTACTATGTCCTGTTGTCGAATTTACGGTAAAAACGATGAGTAACAGGATCATTTCCATCCAGCCAACAGTGCGACGTTGACCTCCCATGACCTTCTTCGAGCCTGCTTATGGCAGCCCAGTACCGTTTGTTGCATCAGATTACGGTATCAGTTCAAGGTATTCGGGCCGCTCAACCTCAACAAGTAGATCGCGGGATCCCCAAAGCAGAGAAGTCGATGGCGGGAAAGAGGTGCTAAATGAGGGCTAAGCCTTCTCACGACGATTCGCTCTATCAGAGGAATAATGGACTATACGAGGGACGAAGGGTAAGGCATCTTCAGTAAATGGCATGATGTACTAATTGCGAGAACCAAGGTGAGGGAACGATAAATGAAGAGGGAAGAAATTAATCATTACCCTGTTCAATTTGACGTCTTCAACGTTGCTGTGACTGGGAGGCATCATCGCCAGCCGCACAAGGCACGCAACCGGAGGCCGAGCGATGGGAGGGTAGAGGAAACGTGTAAAAAGTGTCAAGTTGCAACTATCGCGGTCCTGTGATCATCCATCCGTTGCTGCTGGGACGGCCTGGGACGGCCCCATCGAAGTGGGTGCGTCGGTGGTGGGTGATGCACTGATTAGAAGAGATGGTAATGGCCCAATTTCTAGAGACGACGGCAATTGTATCAATATATGTTTAGTTGAAATCCCTTGCATACCTATATTATACGTAAGCAGCAATAGATGGCACAATGAAGGCAACGCGAGGGTCTGCTGTCGCTTGCATCATCCATCTCCACAGGATCACTCATAGAAACCTCGCGACAATCGAGTCAATCCACGTATGTAGCTATCAACCATCTCACCGTTCAGATGGAAGCACTTGAGATTCTCGGATGTAGCAGAATTGCAGAGTCTTGGGCCGTAACTAGGCACAAGCGATTGTAGTGAGCTAGTGGGATTAGAGCCGCGTCTGCCGATCAGCCAGGAAATATAGAATACGAACGAAGGCCGCGGAAGGTTACCAACAGCACGCATTTAAAAGCAGCGACGGAGAACAGGTTTCTTAACAATCTGCAAGACTAGATAGCCTTCAAATTGTTTTCCAGCACTAGTAAGCGTATGCTCGAGGGGGTACGAGTGCAAAATAACCAACACAAAGAAATGTGAATCACGCCGCCGCGACACGAAGGAACGACGCGAGTAGTACTCACGCTCATTCTCCTCGACGGAGCCGATGAGGATCTCCTTCCGCGTTGATTTTTCATAGTCGCAAGGAACTTGTCAATGATCGTCTTGATGACCTTCGGCTGCTTCCTCTGCTTCCTCCGTTGTTGCGCATACTGAGTGCACCCAGGTCCTGGTCCCAGGACGCCCTTCAAGCCTGTCCTTGATCTCCGCTGTGATGGCGGTTTTCTGTTTCTGCACAAAGACCTGCGACTCGGGGACGGCGGCTTCTAGGACGTTGACTTAACAAAGGGTGAAGCGCTCGTGGCCAGGCTACATGACCGGAGTATCTGTATAAAATTGTTAACTTCAATTTGACTTCAAAAGTTCAATGAACAAACGTGCCATGCTGACAAATGCACTGCGAAGTTTAAAGGTTAGGGTTACACGGATCATTTCGGGCGAACAAAATGTCACCTTCCCTTTGACTTTCCCTCGGCGAACCGACGCGCTGCTGGTTCACCGCGTCGGTGGAAATATAGTACCACTCTGGGAATTCGAGATTCGGGGATCGAAAGCACTTCGATCGCTGGCATCTTGCCTTTTTGAGGAAGCGAGCCGCTTTTTCTCGGCGCGTAATTTCTCCAACTGACTTTGCTGTCACAAGCCCAACATCGCAATTTAATTGACGCCACGAAACGTTTGGCGAGGGAACATTGCGGAGTGTTCCTGCATGCACAAGACTGGATTATTGGAAAAGCAAAGCGCTCAATCAAGAACAACGTTGCAAGAGATGGCCAGAGGAAGTGCGGCCCGTCCTGGCCCGGTCTCCCCTCCCGCATTTTTGCGCCCTTCATCAAACGTCGATCATGATCTTGTCAATCTTGTCAATGTGATTCACCAAATCTCGATATCTGGCCCCGGCTGGGCGACCAACAGATCCCCTCAAACTAGCGTTTAAAGCAGTTGAGCAAAGAGAGTACATGGGCCAGTACTGCATCGATAGGAAGAGGGCCCCTAGAGCACTGCACTGACCATTGGCATTTGTTTCGGAAACACTGCCCAAAAAAGTGATCGAATTCCGCTCCTGTGTACGATCAAAACGCGGTGTGCCCTAGACACGAAAGCTATATAAAGGCCCGCCAAGCGGCCTTTTGCCATTCCCCTTTGCTCCCACCTTCAACCCAACCTTTTTTTTGTGACCCTTTTTTCTTCTTTACGCCCAACCATGTCCTACGTGAGTCCCACCACCGCGTCGATGGTTTTCTGGTGGCTCACCACTCCGACCCGTTCATCAGCAGCAACAACAACAACACTACCAGACCCAGCAGCCCATGCCGACCATGGGCATGCAAGTCGGCGGCGGCAACAGAAACGCCGCGAACAAGCCCGTCGACAGCAACGGAAAACGCGAGTGGAGCAATGGTCTCTGCGGCTGCTTTGAGGCGTGTGGCACCTGTGCGCTCTCCTGTCTTGCCCCCGCGTCACTATAAGCTGACCATAAAAAGGCTGCTATTCCTGCTGGTGCCCGTGTATCGTTTATGGCAAAAACAAGCAGCGCTTGGAACACCTCGCAGGCAGAAACTCTCCCCATCCCGATGGTGGAAGCTGCTGCAGCGGCGCATGCTGGGGGCACTGCTGTCTCACGTCCTTCCTTGGCGTAGGATGGATTCTCCAAGTGCGCATCACCGTCATCCCGCGCATCGCAGCGCCATCCTAATTTTGGCATCTTCTTCTTCTAGTGCATGAACCGTGGGGATGTGCGTTCTCGCTACGGAATCGACGGGGGCTGCTGCACCGATTGTCTGGCGGCTGCATGTTGTACCGCGTGCGATCTCACGCAAGTCTCCCGCGAGATTGAGCTCGAGGAGAAGAGTTTCGGTCAGCGCTACTGAGTGCATCTTTTTTATTTTGTTGTCTTGTCTTCCTTTTATATCTATTGCACTGTGGCCAGCGCTGTCTGACCATCCCTCCTTTTTGTGAGCAGCTGTAAAGTAAACCCGCTGTAATCTCCTCAGCTCACAAGTAATTTATATTTTCTCACTCAAGTTTCGTCTGGCCAAATTCATGTTTCTGCTTGCCCTCGGGGCTGGCTTTTTTTCCCGCTTGTTCTGCTGACACCATCTCCGTTTTCGATGTTTGCTTTAGGCCCCCGCCACACTCCAGCGCACTCCACGTTCAGCGCCCATGATGTTGCCATCACCGCCTAGCCCGAAACCCTCCTTGTGCAGATCCCCGCCCATATATCCGGGCGGCATTGGAGACCTCATTGGAGACTCATATTGGATGCGCGCTGATCCCTTCCCGTTCAGTGCCGAAGATACCGGAGGCACGAGGGCGGCTGTTCATCCCGTTGTCGGCTGTCGTGTTGCGAAGACTACTCGGCATTTTTGCATTTTTGGGCTGAATTCTATATGCACCTTTGGTATGTAAACTCACACAGAGTCCGAATGTGTTCTGTTCAGATCTTCATAGAATTTGCTCCCGAAAGAACTCCTTGGCGTCCTCAAGCTCCATTACAGCAGATTCCAAAAATCATCAGTCTTATCCCTGCGCTGGTTATAATTCTTGTTTACCTTTTCTTCCCCTCCCTTCGTTCGATACAGATGCGTATCAACTTTCTCGTAAGATAAGAACTACAGCTTTCCCAAACAATCTCTAGTCCAGAAAACACAATCTTTAGTCCAGAAAACATCTGCACTCTCGGAGTCATTCAAGACCGGATATTAATCGCAAGTTGGAATGTATCCGTCGTGTGCCAGCCCTTACAATGGTAATCATATGCACCCAAATCCGACGATTATCAATTTACCCGGCACCGTATATCTCGCTTTGACCGGCGTGACATCAAAACATGTCCAAACTGCCGACGCTGATCATTTCGGCGCGGGGAACGCCCCCGAAATAATTTATCTAGCTGTGTGGGCTTTGTCCGTGCTGTATTACAAAACATATGCCCGCCGTTTGCGGAGAGTGGCTTTGAGCATTGACATCGATGGAATGGAACGGATCAGATCGTTACTAGGAGTGCGAGGTAGATATATCTCGCTTTGACCGGATCTCGTGTGGTTGAAACGCGACGGTGACACGACACCAACATTCATTCCCAGCCGCTTTCGACACGGTTTTACGCAAATGAATATTGCGTCAATGGTCCAGGTGTGTAATAAACTATCAAAAAAGGGAGAGGAAACCAGTAAGTCGAGATGGTCTAGTCGTCTGAAAGTTGATAGATGACCTCTTCGGCTCCTTTCCGAGGTGTGATTGTACACTTGAAATGTTCAGGGTGACTACTTGGTGACTACGGTTCACCAGTGGTGAAAAGAGAGTCAACAGTTGAAAGGAAGAACCTGATACTGCCGTCCGAAAATTTCCCAGACGGAACCACAGGCAGGCCGTCCTCAACAGCAGCGCTGATGTCGAGAAATACCAAAATGAAGGTAAAGAGGAGCCAAACCGTCATGTCAGCAAGGTGGACTCCTACGCTGTTTATTACTTTGCTGAATGATAAGGTGGGGAATTTCTTACCGGGACAGGTGGGACAGGCTCTGGGATAATTAACCCACTGATCAGAATCTCACCGTAGATTCGTATGGCAAATGTTGTACCTGCGTCCATACCCAAACAGCATATCTCTGGGATCTTTCTCTTGGGCATGGTCAACCGTTTCGATGGAGCGCTCCGGCCGGAAAATCTCAGGGTCAGTGTATGTATTTTTGTCGCGATAAAAGAGCCTGAGGTCGAGATGTGTCAGTTAAATTGTTTGTCCAGAGGATGAAAGCTTGCCAATTATTTGTGAGAATAATTGCATCTTTAGGAATAAAGAAACCACTGTGCACATCATTCTCCGCTGCAACGTGGGGAAGACCTGCAGATATCAAGTTATCATACTTGCCAAGAGTCCGCGAGCCAATCGTACCAATTGGTCCGATAGAGTAGGTACGAAAAATCTCAGAAATGAGCGCCTCGGTATAAGGTAAACGGGGTCGATCGGCCAACCGCGGCGAGTTACATTGTCCAAGAACAGTGTCGAGCTTTAGTTGCGCTTTGCGTTGAGCGTCGGGCCGTAAAACCATAGCAAGGAAGAAAGTCTCGATCACGCCTGCCGTGCGAAGAGTGTTTAACATAATTTATACTTAGTAAAACTTGCACAGACAGTTTCAGCTCCGCCTAGGAAAACGAATCTAACAGGTCTGAGGATGCGCATGTGTACAACGTACCACTATAAATGCCGGCGGCGGCCCATTTGGTCAGTCGCTCATCCTCTCTCCTGTTGGAATCGAGAAGATCAGATACAAAACACGATATAGAGGCTCCCATAGCCTGGCACTTTCATCAGAAATGAAGGAGAAAAGGAACATCGAACCCACCATCTGCTTTTTAACCCAGTCATAAGGGGTATCGAGCATGTTTTGGAGGGTCTGGTGATAGTGGGCTGCTTTCTTCTTCCAACCGGCGCCAGGGAACCATTGTGGCACAAATCGAACTAAACGGGGGTCCCATATCATTCCTGATTTCGGCGAGACAGCTCACGGAGCGGCAATGTATCCACTGCGAAGGCATTTGTTGCTGTCAACTCAGAGAATTGATCCATCGCGTCGTCAACCAATTTCACCAGCGGGTCGTGTTTATCCTCAGCTTGGTACCCATACGTAATTTTAAGGACGATGGCTCCTGCAAAATTTACGCGAGAACTTATTGTTATGTTCGGATCTGAGAGGAACCACACACTCCGCACCTGTAGCCATGATCTTTCCACATGTCCGGGCGTTGGAGTACACTACGCAGGAACGAGTTGGTCGCCGTTTCGAATATATGGTTATACGAGGTCTCAATCTCGGAACGAGTGTCCAGACTTTGCGCCAGCAAGCGACGATAGTTGAGCCATGTCTTGCCAAATTGGATCAAAGCTGGCCTCCATCCAACCCCCCGAGTTCCCCTCCCATGACAACGTTGGGACGGTTACTATAGATCCGGCTTTTCTTGTCCAGCATTTGAGCTGCATAATTCACATCATTCAGGACTATGATGGACGTGCCGAGCACCCGCAGATGAACGATAAGACCTGGAATCGGGATAAGTGTCCGGTGAAAAAATCCGAGAGCACAGAGAGCACCGTGTATTTTAGCCCACTGAGAAAACGTCAACCATGGCTGGGATTGAGGCAGATCAGTGATGTTTCCAAAGATCGGTACACCCCTCGGTCCAGGTGGAAGGGGAGCAACACTCTTCTTGGTCCTAGCATAGTAGAGACTGACAATGAGCACAGCTGCCCCAAGAGCGAGCATAAATGTCTTGTCATTTTGGGGCATGATGGAAGAGCGGGGGTGATGAGGTAGGTCGAACGTGTAATATTTGTGGGCGTGAGTGGGCGACTTCCAGTTGTGGCCTGTTGTGGCCTTCGTCGGCTACATGACTCGCAGGTTGCAATCTGTTGCAATACTCCGTTCGGTAGTCGACATCGGTTATATCAAGTCGGCTTTCAGAGAAACTTGAGCGCTTATGTGACTGCACATAAGTAATTATAAGTAGCCGCGCTCCAGGACATCATAGGTTCAAAGTCAGCATATGCAAACCTCACTGGTCGTGACAAAGCTGGAGCGTGGCATTCTAGCCGTCCGATGGCCGTTTTATCTTCCATTCATATAGTAGACTCGTCCCCAAGGCTCGGAAGTCTGAAAAGTTGAACAACTTGCAAACATTCACAAACAAATGGTTCCGTATACCCAGGATGTAGATCCTTTATGACCCAAAGTACGACTTGATACTGGTCTGAAGCGATTTACCCGTCTGTATAATCCCCCCCAAGTAGCTAGGCGTTGATGACTGAGCGACAGGACTCGGTGTTGATACCCATGCGCGGACGAGAGGATGCCCCGACAGCGGGGCATAGTGACACTGTTGGAAGAGCTCCAGATGGCGATTAACCAAATCAGTGGCGTCAAAAAGAGGAACACCTAGTTCATATCAATCGTTGTGATTCGGACTTTACAAAGACGAAAACCGACGAACAGTCTTGTAGAATTTCGAGTGCTTGGCTGGGATTGAGTTGTCGCGAGGCCATGACTGCATCCAGTATCCAGTAGGTTAACATTTTGAATCTGTTTCGAAAAAATGCAACGCACGATAGGCGCATATAGCGATACCACCCCGGATTTCGTCCATGCAATGCAGAAAGACGCGGGAGTTGCTGTTCTGCAGGGCACCGATGATAAACTGGCAAAGGAGAGGGAGCGAGATAAGAAGTGATTCTTTAGAAGTCTGGGCGACAATGAAATGCTTGTGGACACGATCCACAAAAATGTTGTCAACGCTGGAAATTTGGTCTGGTGTAATGGAGACGACATGTGTGACCCCGAGATAATCGAGAAATGTGGATGCGTGGTCTTTATTCGTAGGAAAGTCGCTATAATTATGTTTGGTGGGGATCAGCTTATAGTGTGGCGGGACGTACAAGCTCAGGAACAGTCGGTTGGGGATGATGGTCAGACCATCTATCACACGAAGAGAATGAGTTTCGTCAAATTCTTGCCGTTTCCGCCACGCGATATAAAGGGGCGCTGAAGGAGAGGGGTCGCAATTTGATTCGAAGAAAACTTGAAGTTGTCGAATAAAATTATAGTTTGGTCTGCTTCGTGGCCGGCCTGCATATGCACCCTGTAAAACCATAAAGAGATACAAATGCAAATCTCTTACGGGTTCGAACGACTCGTATCGCTTGCGAAGCGGATAGACGACGCGAAAACATGACTGCAAACGTCTTGTCAGACAACACACAGCTTCGTGAGAATCACGTACGATAAGCGCAGACCACCGTTGCACTACGAGAAATTCCCATAACACAATGCACGAATACCTTCCCTCCGGCGTCCAAAGCGTCTTGGATGAATTGACAAGTGATGGGAAGATGCTCCAGGATATCAAAGTGCTCGTCATCCCGCATTGGGAGAGTAAAGTGCTTCACTGTCGGGCTGGTCGCGAGATGGTCAGGGCAAACAGAAAGGATATGCGTGATTCCTAAACGCATCATCGATTGGGAGGACTCTGCCGCTGACAGGCTGAGAGGAAAAGATGTCAAGTCAGTGTGAAGCCGGTATCACGGTGCAGTCGGACACTTGCTTTCCTAGGTATAGTTTGTTGTCAATGATAGAATCGAAGCTTTCCGCATCGCGAACAACTTCCTCGCCTTGGAAGCGTGAGGGGTCGACGACAGACGGGATGGATGAGCTGGAGTTCATTGTGGAGGGAGGAAGGCTGTGGCATTGTCATCGCGACTCCTTACGGGAAACAGACGAACAGGGGACGTTTGACAGTGTTTGGGTTCGGGTCAAATTTCTTGTGCGCAGATCCCGATGTCCCCGTATATCGAGCGGATTCTGAGACTCTGAGTCGGGGCATGAAGGGAGTCGGTTTCAGCGGACTTCTAGTTGTGACGAACACCTGATTGTGGGCACTTGCAGCGCGGTCCGTTGTAAGCTGAACAGCTTGCGAAATGGGGCGAAATGGGGCAGAAAAAAGTGTCAAGTGACTCCTTCACTTCAGCGCTTCAGCGCTTCAGCGCCGACCTGCCCAGAGAATCGAGATGATGGCTGTGAGACAGCCTTGACTGCGCTTGCACATATTTGTGCTAGCACGTGATTGCCTAATTTATTTTTCGACCGAAACACTTTCAACTCAATCTTAGCTTGATCTTAGCTCACTTCTCCTGCAACTTTCGACAGGTCTTTCTGGAATGTTGGGCTAGCATGAAGTCTCCGCTCTCCATTTTCTCTGCAATGCCATACACCGCGACCGGCCCTAATTGTTTTACGATCTGCTGGACCACTCTTTCCGCTTCAATCGCAGATTCCGCTAACTCCCGTCCTTGTCGACTGCCATGGCAGGTCACTAGTGTGTGGCACTAATACCAATAGCAGTTCCTACGTCGCTTGGAGGGAATAAGAAGATCCACGCCTTTTCCGGGTGTATCTCAATGTTCTTTGTGCTCCTTCCTTCGTCCGCGCCATAGCTCAGCTGGGAGAGCAGCAGACTGAAGAGTCGCAGTGTATCTGAGGCCGGCTCTGAGCTGCTCAAGAGTGTGCCAGTGACGGCGAAGAAAAGCCTCTTGGATCGAACAAAGATGTACCTCAATTTTTGATTTCAATGGAGAATTGAGAATAATCTTTCAGAACTGGATTTTCCGTTCGGGGACAGATTTTCTCTTCAGAAACTCGATGTACATATGTACACCTTTGAATTCGAGTCCGAAGTCGGTGCGAGCGCGTTCCTGCAACAAATGAAACGTTGAACGCCTGCAATATGTCAGGATGCCTTCATAAAAATTGTTCATAACGGCGTTATAGCTCAGTTGGGAGAGCAGCAGACTGAAGTTTCTTCTGTAATCTGAAGGTCCGGTGTTCGAGCCACCGTAATGCCATGTTTTTGCTTTGTGAACGCGTTGCTTGTTTTGTTTTCGTCGTGCGCCGTTGGATTTGGCTTGCAGTCGCGTCTCGCGGTACACCTGTTTCCATACAATTGTGTACGGGGAGCAGAAACAATCATGCATATCTAGCTACATACATGCCGCGCCGGTGATAGGCTGCGGTAGCAGGTAGCGACCGTGCTCGTCTCTTCGGTGTGGCGCAGTGCAATAAGCCTGTGATGCACGGGTTGTTGAATGGGCTTACCGTCAGAAAGCCAGATGTATGTACATACATCGCTTGGATTTGTTCATAACCAAAATCCAACAATCCAGCGATGTTGTGGCAGGGCTTGGACTTGAGCGCTTGAGCTGTGAGACGCAGAAATTGAACGCGATTTGTCAATATCTAAGCGGACAGAGTGAGCAAGTGCAAAGATTTGAACGGGTATATGCATACCTTGCAGCATAGAGGGTCGGTTTTGAGGCGCGACATCGAAATTTCTAGCCGAGCGCCGAGACTTGAAGTACGGGTATCGAGTTTGACGTTCGAGTTTGAAGCTGAGCATCGAGTTTGGCGGCGAGGGTTGAGCATTGGTGCGTCTTCGTCGTCGGACCTGTTGGGGGACACCAAACCAAGTCAGTGGTTCACTCAACAAGTATTGAGATACGAACCGTGCATGCAAATCAGCCGCCGTATCCACCTCTCGCAGGGATTCCGACAGGGCTTGGGCGAGGGAGGCAGGCCCTTGTTTGGCCAGTTGGCTGGGAATGCGTTAGAAGCCAGGGACATACATAGAGCATGGACCACAACGCGTCTTCCAGCGTAAAACGTTTTCGTGAGTCGACGGAGAGCTGCATCGTCGGTTCAGCTAGCGCGGCTGAGATCGCGGCGAAAGTTCTGCGTCGGCTTGCGTCAGATTATTTCAGGGCAACGACGTACTTTCAGCGAGTGTTGTGTAGAGAATCACGCTGGGTTGCAGTTAATATATCATATGTACACGCTACGGAATCATGAGAGTCGAAACGTACTGCCACATCGTTCGGTGCGCACTTGCTTGCTCGCTCCCTCGTCGCGTGTGCTGGGCGGGAGATGTAGCTGTGCGGTGCTGATTTGGAGGCAGAGGAGAGCGGCGGGCAGCGGGATGCGACGGGAGTATACCCAAGAGCGGAATGCGAGGGTTCTACGTAGTTGCGTGAAGGGTGAATAATGACTAGCGCGGGGTCGTGCGTCGTTTGGGTCGAGACACGAGGTACGCATCGGCGCGCACATTGAATCGCCGCTTGCATGGGCAGATCCAGGGGTCTGATCGCTCGTGCTGGGGAGAGAAGAAAGGCGGCTCAACATGCATACGGCGCCCTTGCATTGCAAGGATGGACTGTTCTGCGCGGTGCTGTTCATCACCAGGAAACCATGGCAAAAGTGCAGAAAAGTGCACTATGTGCTCGATCGGAATCGAGCTTCTCTCAGTGCAACCTATCGTAGCGTTCGTCTTACAAAGATGATCTCCACGCTGGCCGAAAAGGAGCCAGTGCAATTCTCAACCGATTCCAGGGACTCCTCGCACGACTGAATTGTTGTGCTAACAAGACAACATTTGGTGTTACCATTTTCTAGGCCACTGGCACTGTCTCTAACACACGAATAAGTATACATGTGTCGGAAAAATCGGATTCAGCTTTGATCGGGGTTGAACCAGTTCAAAGCCGTTCGAATGCCTGATGCCTCGGGCTGGCTTCGAACGCACAGTTCAGAATCAACCATGCGGTTCAAATCCATCCTGCGAGATCCAAGCTGTCCCATGGATCAAGGACCCTTCCGAACCTTCTCACCGCTTGTCTGCTTCTCAAACCCACCCACAACGATGGGGAGCAATTTTGCCGCAGTACCTCCTTGAATCTGACACCAAAAAAGAACAGGTTCAAAATGTTTGTATTATCAAGTTACGATACAGTGTGTATAATAAGGCGGAGGGGATATATGGGAAGTCATGCATCGACTCAGAGGGGGGTGTTTGGAGATGCGGTGGGTAAAGTTGGGGATCTGGGGGTAAATGCGAGTCGGCATGGATAGACAAACAGCGGAAGGGGGTTGAACGTAGTACAGAATTTACAAGAGGGCAATATACTGAAGGTTCAGGTCAGTGAGAGGACTGGTCGAGACGTATAGGAAACGCACCGTTTATGCCAAGAGAAGTTCTTTGTGGGCTTCGGTGACTCGGTGATGAGTTTGGCATTCGAGACGGAGCTATCGCAATGCGGACAATCCCCCATGCGCTACCTGCATGCAGACATCTCAAAGGAGGGAAGGTGGTTGGCGGTGGTGGTGGGAGGGAAGGAAGAGAGCTGGGGCTGCAGCGCCACCGAGTGGTGGTTGATATAGGCTGCCCCACATCAATGATGTCACTTCGCTCCACTCCACTCCACTCCACTCCCACTCCCTCCTCCGATGCGTATTCTTCGCCGCACGTCCTCGGATACAACCCACGTTTCTGACTCTTAACCCGAGCGAGAAGCTCGCCGGCGCGATAATGCTCAAATATCCTTACCACCCGACTCGCCTTCACCGCGACGCACCCCACTCTCTTCGATATCGAGTACTTTGGTCAACAACCAGCCTATCCGAACCCCTTCACTCGAAAGACGACTCTTGGGTCTGGAGGGGGAGATTTGTGAGCTTAAACACGACCTCCGTGTTTTAACGGGCAGGAGTGCGTTTATTACCTTCTTCTTGGTTACTGACCCCCGGTGGAAAAGCCAAGTGAGCCTGCGGAATCACCCCCATGCACGCCCTTCCTGAAACGCCGCAGCATCGTTTACGATGGCGCTCCTTCCGAGATGCCCATCCTACGCAGCTCGCTGATGGCAACCACCCCGGAGCGCGACGAGCTAGCACACTGTGGCGGAGGACATCCAGCAGTCCCTCCGCCAGTCCCAGCGTCGACTCCTTTCCGAGCGCACCCCTGCCGCACCACATCCACTGGGGACCAGGAAGCGTTTGTGACGACGAGTGCCCGAATCTATGTAGCAAATGTATTACTTACTCCAATTCACTCGAGTTCATTCACTCTGCTGCGTCCCATTATCGTTCACGAGATCATGGATGAAAGGGCAAAATTTAAACATTAGAGCTTATTTGCAAACGGTATAAAAATATTGAACGATACAAAACCACTTGCGATCAGTAAGAAAATCCGCTCCACAAGTATAAATCGTCAGCGGAGCAACGATCATGTGAGCAAAGCAAACACAGTCCGACCGGCCTGTTCCACCACTTTAGCATTCGATACGACGTCCAGAGAGGCGGGGAGGACGTGTCGACGCGACGAGCAGTGAGCGCGCGAGATGTGCCAGTGAGAGTAGATGCCGACACTTCCCTGTTGGGACATCCAGCCGGCCTCGTGGTGTCTCCTTCTGGATGGCCATTTCAAGACAGAAAAACTCACAGCTCCACAACAGAAAAACAGATAAAACCTGATACGCAAAAATCCATTTTATACCGTTTGCAAATAAGCTCTATTCCTCGGAGATACATAACTTGAGTCGGACGGCATGGCACGGGATGGAACTTACGTCACGGACTCGAACAGCTTTAAACTGCTTCAAACTCTCCCCGCCATACGTTCAAAGCAGTTCAAAGCCATCCAAAGGTCCCATGCCAGAACATGCCGTTGCATGCTGGCTGGGATTTTTCCGACACATGCTCTTCAAGATGCTCTTCAAGTTCGCAAATCTTCGTCTCGGCTACGTTGGACATGGGAATGCCGAGGAAAACTGCCAGACAAATGAGGACCACCCTGCAAGTTGTTCAATAGCAGCGGTTGGATATCTACCCCGGAGTCCCTCTGGGTCAACGGCCCCATAATAGTTCCCGAGCTTTTTATAGGTCCGTGTGAACTGCTTCTGGTATAAAGAAGGTCTGGTAGGAGTACTTGGCTTGCACGCTACCATGAGAACCCTCCCTCTGTTAACAATTTCGGTAGCATTGGTGGCTGGGCAATCCCCAGTTATTGTGCGTCGCGTCCTATTTATTTTTCCCTGCTAATGCTGTTTTTTGCATTTCCAGCGCGAGGATAAACGAGCGTTCGCCGTCCTCGATCCTCACGGGCCATTCCGAAATGGATCCCAGCGATTCGAGCCCACCCCGAATGTCAACCTGACGCCTCCGTATTTCCAAGTTTACGACGACAGGTTTACTGAAATCCTGGGCCCGAATCCAACCATTCGTGTCATCGTAGGTTCGTATAAGGGATACGAGGTGCACGACATAGACTAAAACCATCCGTTAAGAGAACGACACGTTCGCGTTTGCTCATGAAGCACCAATGTGGGTGGAGGCCACAAACGAGGTGTTTTTCAATGGGGGGAGAACGGTTGGCCGTCCGGTAATTGCCCATCATTCCCCATCGTTGATGATGCCACAAACTTACGGAACCCTCAGGTCTCCGTAATAAATTTAAACGACCTAAAAAATAGCACGACGGGGCTGATCAATTTCACAATACTACCTCTCAGTGACGATATACAGATTAACAATGGCGGGACCCTCTTTCGGGGCGACCTTTTACTTGTTACAACTGGAAATGGTTCACTTCCCCCGAGTTTAGTCAGAGTCAACCCCAGCCCGCCGTTCAACGACACCGTTATATTGAACAATTTCTATGGCCGCCAGTTCAACTCATTGAATGACGCCAAGGTTCATCCTGAGAGCCGTGCTATATTTTTCACCGACGTTACGTGTGTCAACCAAGCCCTGGGCTGGTTCTCCATCTGACGGTTTGCTCAGTTATGGGTTTGAGAATGGCTTCCGCCCAGCGCCTTTAATCCCCAACCAAGTCTATCGTTTTGACGCGGATACGGGCGAAGTACGCGTCGTCGCAGATGGATTCACTCAGCCGAATGGAATTGCGTTCTCGCCGGATGGGAAGACTGCATACATGCACGTCATCCGTGTTTCTCAAGTGTTTATGACCTGAACAGCCAGCCAACAGCGCGGACTCTGGAGAGTCCGAAGGGGTTCTCCACGGAAATGATCCGACACTTCCTGCAACAATGTGAGTGATTCTCCCTACTTGTACTCCATCTTTTATCTTCTTTGTTTCAAGCTACGCTTTCGATGTTATGTCAGACACACAGGCATTCAGCAATCGCCGCGTGTTCGCATTTATGGATGCAGGGGTTCCAGATGGATTGACGCTCGATACACATGGTAACCTTTATGTGGGGTGTGGGGACGGGACTGAGGTATGCCCTTGCAACGGCTTATTCGCTTTTCAAGTCTGTTACATCCAATTGTGTAGGTCTTCGACCCTAGAGGCACTCTCCTCGGGAAAGTTTTTCTCGGTGTGGGATCTGCAAACATGATATTTGCCGGCGTCGGCAGACTTGTGATTCTGGGGGATACAAAGATATATCTTGCAGAGATCGCGGCTGAGGGAGTGAACCTAAATTTGTGATGTAAGATACGAGTAAATAGCCCGTAATGTTTTTGAATTCCCCTCAGAAATATTTTGCCCTATCCTGAGACTGTCGGAATGGGTGCGAGGTCCGGTTCCTCAAGCCAGCGATGATAACTGCCTTATCTGGATGCGGGCGGAGCGGTTGTTGCTGTTGTTTGTTCCATCAATCTTACGAGTCCAATTCCGTCCCGACGATCGCCACCGAATTTCCCAGAGATCGAAACGGACGAAAATGCCAGCTGGCGACGATGGCAAGGTGCCCGAAGGTGTGACGGCTGCACAGCACCGCTTTCGTCTCTCGGTCAACGTCCTCAATCCGTCCGAGGCTGCTCAGATGGAGAGCGACCCCAACAGCGCTACGACGGTGACTACTCCCCGCATTCCTCCTGACGCAGCCTCGAATGGACCATTCCTTGTATGTTTTGTCTCTACGGGGTGTCTTCCCTGACCCGTTCAGTATGCCCAGATGCCATATCGCAACTCACGATATAAAGAAAAGTAAAACATAGATCAGCTGTCCTGCTGTGGACTTACCACAGCCCCAGATTCCAGGCGTTACGAGAAAAATACGACCGTGTTGTTGCAGTGCGTGGTAACCACAGGCGTTGACGCGTCTAACCGCGCTGCACAGAAACAAGACGAGTACCACCACGATCTCGAGGTAGCGACTGAGAAAATTAAGAAGCTGCAAGCCGAGAACGAGTGCGCTCCGTCTTTATTTCACCCCGCAGGCGACCGCCGACCGTGACACGCAGCTTGCTTCTCGACGCGATGAACATCGCCGCAGCGCACCAGCCGGCCATGTTCGCTCTCGTCCCGCCACCGCTGCCACCTGACGGGCCTCCGTTCGACGTTGGGATGGATCTGGACGCGTTCGTGGGTTCGAGCACCAGTGCCGCGCCATTGCTTTCCGAACGCCCGCCCCCGCGCCACGTCAACGGCAACGGCGCAGGCAACAGCAGCAATGGTACGCGGAGCGGCAGCAGCAGCAGCCTCGGACCGATGCAAACGAACGGCGCTCACCCACCCCCTGTCGAGGTATGCCTGTCCTTCTCCACCCTCAAGTCGTCGATTTTCAATCCCACTTCCAAATCTACAGGTCCGCCCATCTCGGGCCCCCTCCATCGAGTTTATCGCGCATGACATGAACGGCCGCGCGCCCTGACCCTGTACTTCTACATACTAGCTTCCTACTTAATCGCATCGTATCTGTACCTCGTTCCGCGCTGCACGCATGTACACAAACACCTTACCTACCCGCACTGTGCGGGCTCCCAGCCCATGGACATTCTCCGACACGCAGCATCACAATTCCAACAACATTGCTTTGATCTGGTACTTTTTTTCTTTGATTTCCGCTGGTAGTACATATCTATAGCATAGCGCCGCCATCCGCCGAAAAACAACAGATGAACAAGGGAGTGTCGATCCAGGTCCAGAGCAGCGCCGTGAGATGAGAGAGATAGATGAGAATAGATGAGATGGGAATAGATTCGGAGGGAGATGATGCGGGATGCGGGATGACGATGCAGCAGAAGGAGCGGTGGTATACAGGGTGACAGCAGGAGGGCGTGTAAAGGAGTAATAAACAAAAAGAAAGCGAGAGCAAGTGCAACCAGAACAGCGTGAAGAAGGGAGGGAGGTAAATACGAGGGAAAGACAGCTGTGTTTTTTTGTGTGTGTGAATCGGGGACGACATCTAAGGGATACGTGAAGGGTTCGTGGGGAAGGAAATGGAGCACAGAGAGGAGTCCAAGAGATACAACACGATACAAAACAGAGGGCTCCACACCCATTTTTGAAAGCGCATGTCAACGGCTTGGCGCGTTGCTCGGCACCGTGGCGAGCGAGAGCAGTGGACCGCCGCCGTTTGGGCCAACGCCACGCGACATATTCCCGATGTTGGGGATGCCACGCCCGTGCGCGATACCAATGCCGCTCCCGCTGCGCGGCCGCCCGCTTGCACCGCCAGCGCCCCACGGTCCCAGCCCTCCGCCACCTGCGCCGGGTTGCATCGCATACCCGAGCGGCGCGCTGTCACTCCGCGCCCGGCTAGTGCGGGGCTTCGGCGGCGAGAGTGAGTCGACGGTCGCCGCGTGGTGAGGAGGATGGTGTGGATGTGGGCTGCCGCCATTCACGGTCACATCCGAGTGCACGTTTGCCTCATCACCGGACATCATGCGCTGGCGCTTGGAGCTCCCGCGGCCGCTATCCACGTCGTCAAACATTTCCATTGTGATGGACCCAGGTGACGCGGGCAGCGGTGAACCAGACGTTTCGCCGCGCGAGAAAGACATGTGCTGGAAGCTCTGCTGCCGGGAGAGCGAGTGAGAATGTGAATGCCCGTGCGAGGGGTGGTGTTGCGGCGGCGGGTAGTCGGGCCCTGTGGGGCTCGCTTCATAGCCGCGCGGCGCCGTAACGTAGATATTCGGCTCAAGTAGGTCAACGGGGAACGGCGGAACTGCGGCTATGTTAGCAAAGTGGAAGGAGCCCGAAAAAAAGGGACCTACCAGTGCCCATAGGAAAGCCCTTGCCGACAATGTCCCATAGGCGGCCGACGACAGACACAAGTTTCTCGACACGGCGGCGTTCCGCATTAAGCTGGTCCCACATGCGTTGATTCTCTTCGCGCATGGCGCCCAGCTGGGCGGCCACCTGGGAGGGGTCAGGGTGATGTCAGATTTTGCGTAAACAACGGACCTCCCCGGGAAGTTCTACACGGTGCTTTAGCGCCGGATCTGGCTCGAGCGCCTTGCGCTTGATTTCGTCGAGCAGATCGGGGCGACCGCGGAGGAACTTGTGATGGGAGAATTCCCATGTCTGGGCATCAGAGGTGGTCCGTTGGGCGCGGGGTGTCCGGTTGATCTTGTGGAAGCCATACATGTTAAGCTGGCGCACAAAGCTGGAGAACTGGGGGTCGATGAGCGGGGGTCGTCGGCGGGGGCGCGATCAAAAATAAGGTGTACGAAAAATGACTCTTTGTGGATCCAAATAGGAAGCGGAAATAAGACGTACGTTATTGTGCTTGAAATGACTGCCCAGAATACTGCGGCTAAATTCGCCGACGTTGCTGACCACAAACGAGGTACCAAGCTCGGTCCAGGAGATAAAGTGGGAGGACTTTGCGTCGGTGATCATCTGGTAGAGCTTGGTAACAAAATTGTTTGTGGCCATCGGTTTCCCGAGCACACCCATCGTCGGAACAAGGGTGGGCACGGCGATTTTTGCGTCGTCGCTGTCGTTGTTTCCGTCGACAGGCGAGCTGTTTGCGTCGTAGGGCACGAGGCCCATGTCCATGTCGTCGTATCCAGCGCTGGTGGGGTTTGCGCTGACCGGGGACCCAGGACTCGGAGACAGAGTGCCTGCGTCGGTAGTGATGCGCAAAGACGGCGTAGAGATGCTGGGGGTATGTGAACGCGACCCCGCGACATTCGGCGGCGGATCCGATGAAAAACTACGCTTCCTAGGCAAAACCGAGGTTGTCGAGCGGGGCGAATGAGGCACATTCACACTGACAGAGTCGTAGGTAGAATCGTGATCGTATGAGTCCTGCGAGTCGTTCCCGCCGCCGCTCCCGCCACCAAATTGGAAGGGGTGCAGATGGTTGCCATAGTTCGCTGGACTGATTGGGGTGACCGGGCTCAGAGCACCAGAAGGAGGCCCGATGGGAGAGAGATTGGTGGGAGAGGCGACGGTAAGCGAAGACAGATTGAGAGACAGGGACGACGAGGTACGGTGGATGGGCGAGGATTGCTGGAATCCAAACTGCGGGTACTGCTGGTGCTGTTGCTGCTGCTGCTGCTGCTGGGCTTGCCAGCGTGGGTTGTAATGATTCTGGCCGTCAGGCATGGGGTAGTCCATAGAGTTACTGGCTCCGCCAGCGGTGTGGCGGTAATCTAATCAAGACCTGAGCTTTTGCTTCCGCCTTCTCTCACGCCTTTTTCATCCCGGCACATATCACACCCCGCGTCCAAAGCGCGGTTACTAGTCAACTGACCCGACGACGAGCGACCGACATACTGACAGGGAGTATATATCTATAGGTCAATTTACAGTGGCTTTGAGGTGGCTGACATCCAGCCACATATTGCAATTTCGACTGAGATGCAGCCTCGCAGTTTATCAATCCCCTCGGGTCACTCCGACTCGCCAGCTACCGTAACTATTCCATGGCCGCAGTCTCCGCAGTATTTTGCACGAGTAACGATCACATCGGTGGAATAATCAAAAAAAACTTCAAGCAACTTGTCGAAGGAATCGCAATGTGACTGTGGACATCCCAATGTGCTCCTGGACGTGCTCGTCCACATCGACATCTCCCTCTGTCGGCATCCTCGGATCAGGCCCGTCTATCGTCCGCCAGGCGTCCGGACACTCCCATAAAGGTTCCTCCGAAAGCGACTGATTTACTCTATAAATTTTGAGTTTTTCTCGCTGATTTACTCCCTCTCGGAGGAACATCTAAATTTGAGGGTAAAATCTGAATTATTCGCCCACACGGCCAGTACTGATTTGCACCAGTCCGGAACCACTTTCGGCACATTTTGACCTGATTGGATTTCTAGGTCGGGGTTTGACTGCCGTCTGGCGGGTCGGTTTCTGGCGACTTGGCCATATCCTTCCCAAAAGAAAATCTTACGCGGAGGATTTCAGCCTGATTTACTCTCTTGTCTTGATTTACTCTATTCCGGAGTGTCCGGACGCCTCCGCCGCCTCTATGCCGTTTGTCATTTGATCACCGCCTAGTGGAGAGCGTCCTCGTTTGGCACAGCTCATAGTGGACGCCCGGGAGTTTGTCCTCGGAGAAACCGTACGCGGCTTTCTTGGGATGCAGCCCTGGCTGGTACGCGGCATCGATACATCCGACGTTTTCCTTCTGCGCGCACATAGGCTCTGTAGCCGAATCAGGGTTAGCGCTATTACGCGCTCGAGTAACCACTCATAATCACCGCCGTGCCCGCTTCCGACTCGCAACTTAACCTACCATGATGTCGCACAACCTTCACCCAGGTAGTCGTATAACTTTCGCGCAAGTTGAACAATTCGCAATGAAGCGTCAACAAGGGTTCACGCTATCTAAGCTTCAATGGGCGGGGCTGCTTAACAGAGGAATGGTGTCCACCCGCCAAGGCACGACACGAAGTTGAACAATTTACAAGCAGGTCAACAAAGATCCCCCAGGACAAAATGTTCAACCTCGAGCTCGTTGCCTCCAGCGCCAAGATAAATGCCCTCGCCACAGTCGACCTTCGTTCGGGTAGTACACGTTAATGACCGCCGCGCCTTGCCGCCGGTACGGCGACGCGGTGAACATTCCATGAGATTCCATGGTCAACGAAGATCGCGCCGGTCGCCGCGGCGGCGTCCTCGCCAGACGTGAGGAACCGGCTCGCGCTGTATGACAACGTCCCCGTCGCCCAGACGTTGTTGGGCGTCGCGCTCGGGATGAGGATGTTCGCGCCCTTCGCCCAGAAGAGCCACATCGAGGTGGGCTTCATAGATGAGCACGGACTGCTATCACAAAAATCAAACAGCTGCAACGTATTTGAACACGATAGTGGCGGGAAATCCGTCCGTCCGTCAGTGAACAAGCCTCCCCCTCATTGTGTCGGCATAATCACCCGACTTGAAGCTCCCAGCCCTCGCTCGTGAAAGTTCAAGCGCACCTGCCGCCGACGGCATTGTTGACAACATCCAGGCTCTGAAAATCCGCCAGGAACCCCACCCATCTTTAGCGGAGGGATTAGCCTATGGAAGAGAGGTGAAATTCGGTTTGGACTGGGAGCACGCCCCCAGTCGCAGCCGTCCGGCAAGGTAGATAGTCTGCCTTGCTCGCGATGAGCGCGAGGAGAGGTTGATGGGGAGAACAGCAACGACAAGAGGGATCCCACTGAGTGCAAGACTCGAGACAGTCGCCGTCGCCACATCAAGATTCAACTCGCACAAACTAGTCGCCCAAGCCTGAGGTCCCTTTCCCTTGGCAAGGGAAAGCGCTCAAGGCTTCACAAATGACCTGTGTACACACAAAATCGGGCTCAATGCATCCCGATTCAGCACAGTCGACTGTACAGTTGGGAACGTCAAAAAAAAAAAAATTGTTGAACAAAATGAAAACACCACCAATCCAACTAGCATAGCTTTTATCATCATGCTCTTGAGACAAGAGGTATGCACCGGAAGAACCCGGGACACAGCCTCCATAGGTAGGTAGGTCCGAGGCACACTTATTTCACTTTTCGGAATTTGTTCAGACAGCTCTGAAAAGGCATTTGGAAGGGTCAGAAAAAAATCGCTTTTTGGGGGATGCCTGGGAGCAACCTGGGAGGTTGAAAAAATCTTTTACAACCTGTGATCCTTTGTAGACCTGGGTAATTTGCGCCAATTATATCTAGGTATGCCTCTGATTGAGGCCAAAAATTGTGATTCCAGGTGATTTGGGTGGGAAATTCGCTAGCCTAAGCTCGCTTAGGCTCGGCTAATAGGTAGGTAGGGTCTGGAGGGTCTTATTTCACTTTTCCGACCCTGTGTGGCAAATTTTAAGGGTGCATACCTCTTGTCTTGAGACGGCTGTCTGCGATGTTCAAGCCGTTTCTCTGCCTCTTCGCGAGTTTCTTTGGTCGGCTCTTTCAGGTAAAACCTGTGCTCGCTGTTCGATGCCACCTGAGTGCGAGAAGGATCTGAAGGGCGGACCTCAAGAACAAACCGGCAGCTTGCTTGGAGGCAATGAAGGCTGTCGGGCAAAATGATGGCGAGTTCTTCCCCCTTCTGACCTTGAAATGCTAGGATATCGAGCGACTTCAATAGAGTGAATAGAAATAAAGTTCTGTCACACACCGAGGATGGCTTGCCAAACTCTATGTCTGCTGCTGCACAATCGTCCACCAAATTCAAGGAATTGAAGGAGATATTATTTATCGAGGCGGGTCGGTCTCATGGTCTGGACATCGCTTTCCGACAATGAAAGCATCTGGGCTAGAGGCCTACTCTTCGCCGCCTGCACGACTTGATGGGTCATCAGCTTCGGCCCAGTTCGGCCCGTCGGACCACAGCAAAACCCAAACCTCCTCACAGCCACTGTTGAACGTTTACAAAGTTGAATCTCTGCGGTAGTATCGACCGGAATCCTCAAGTACTTTGGTTGACTTAGGAAATTCCACCCAAATCTCTTCAGGGACTATCAATCAAACCCAGAAGTCATATGTGAGCAGGTGGCTCAACCGCCGGTGCCGTCGTCCCGACCCTCCCGCCTGGCGCCATCCAGCGGACCACATGAGCTGATGGTCGCTATAACTTGATTGGCAGATTCTTCGACGCTGTAGAATGGCACCCCCGAACCTTGTTTTCACTGCCTTGCTCGCTGCGTGTGTGGTATCTGTCTCCGCTACATCCTTGGCCAAACATGCAGCCTGCCAAAGCACACTGAAGCCCAAGTTCCTCCCCACGCTATTCTGTCCGGAAGGTGCAGCCATTATTTCATGCTTCTTTGTAGGCCATTGTTGCTCATTGTGCGTCTAGGAACGCTATATGTGTCACAGACGGACCCCAGCGCACATTTTACGAGCGTGCAAGCCGCTATCACCTCGTTGCCACACGACACATCCCCTGCATTCATTCTCATCGGAGCAGGAACATACCAAGAGGCGGTGAACGTCTCAAGAAAGGGACCGACAACGCTGTTGGGCCGGACAGATCATCCCTCGTCGTGTATGTTTGGCGTGTGCACTTTCTTAATCCGAAATGAAATTATTTTGATTCAGATGCTCAAAATCTCGTTACGATATTCAACACGACGTTTATCAATCAGACGACACAGATCGCGAGCCTTCAGGACAATGCGGACTCGGCGGTACTTACGGTGGCCCCCAACAAATATGCTGCTTGGACGGGGGCGGGATACTACGGGGAAACCCCGGTTCCAATTCCAGACGTACGCATTGCATTGCCAGTTCTTTTCCAAAAGATAAAGGCTTGTTTCCAGGATTTCGGGTGCACTGACTTCAAGGCGTATAACATCAACTTCGAGAATCGAGCGGTAAGTCATGTCATCGACCGCACAGCCTGACTTTATTGAGCCGTTGTAGTAATATATATGATAAATGACCTGGATGTAGCCAGAAACACCCTTTCTATCATGGCTGGAATTAGCTAGATCCTGGCTACAGCCAGGGTTGGTTTCCCTATCTTAGCACGGGCGATTTTGGCGGTTCTGGGCGGCCCGTGGGTACCGTATACTGCCCTTTTCCAGCTCGTACCGATTGGGCAGGAATATAGGGGATCAATTATTTTTCTCCAATATTGATGGGTCTTTTCCCTCGTTCCAGGCGGCGGGCTAATCAATGCCCCATTGGTACAGTTATCTGCATCTGCTTCCCGCCCCGCATCCACGGGAACAACCGGGACAGCTCACATACATCCCCGCCCCTTCCCGTTCTTGCCCGCTCCCTTTCTGCGCATCAATTCATTACATAATATCATCACTTCTCTCCTCCCGCCCATATTCCCGCCCCTTCACTTCCCGTTCGCTCCTTAGCATTCCGGTCATCGCCAGATCAGTTGAACCCGTCCCTACATACATCACAGCTCCCTCTGCGCTGTTCCGCGCGCGCCCGCCAGGCGTGCCCCGCCCCCTGCCGTTTCCGACCACCGCTCCCGCGCCGCCTTTCCCGTTGTTTACCCCGCGCAGGCATCTCCCGGGAATTTCCTCGTCTTTCTTGCCAATCTCGACACCAATTCCGTCACAGGCTTGGCCCGCCCCACGCTTGCCCCGCAGCGCGCTCGTTCCCGCCCACTACCTCCTCGGTCCTTTCTGTAGCAAATCCTCAGCTGCTAGACCTACTTCCGTACCTCCTTCCATACCCTCTATTTAATGCACCGTTTCCTACCTTGACCCGTACTTTGGTTGTTGTCCTTGTCAATGTAAAACCTTTGTGCAATTCTTTGAAAATCTCGTTTTTTTGCTGCCCGCATTCTCTAAGTGAGTTTCTTTCAACTTTCAAAAACAGGAGCCGATGAATTGTGCGGTGTTTGAGACACACCAGGCCTGAAGCTTCCAGTTTGATTTTCTCGTGAATTACCATTGTCTTTTGGAGTGCATTTTGGCCCGCGGCACGTGATCTCCGAGCAAATTCTTTCCAAGTCCCATAATCCCTATTCGTCTAAAAAAATTGTTTCTTGCGACCAACTACTTACTGTACGATAAATTTCAAGAATATCAAGAAATAGAACGCTACACGAACAACGCGGCATCCATGCTCTCCAGCATCCACGCCACATCAAGAACAGCTGTTTCCCATACCGCCCGTGTTTCTTCCGTGTGTGCCGCAGAAGTTCCCCAGAAATGCAGGGCTCCGACGATACTGATAGTTCCGTTGACGCCGGCGCAGTCTAGCCCTCCCCATTCCTTGCCGCACTTCCCCCCGACCTTCCACGTCCCATCTGTATTCCGTTCCCTCCACAAGGGCTGCAAACTATCCCACCACGCGTTGAAGCTGTCTGCGTACGCCGCTGGCTTTGAAGTGGTGGGTAGTTCCTTCAGCTTTGCACCCCGCGCACCTCGGATCCATTTCTTGACCTCCGCCGGCCGTAGTTTTGACACAGGTAGCGAGGTTGTACTTTCATAACCCGCGGATTCCTCTAGGCGAATCAGCGCCACCAGAAGGGCTTTGTAATGACACCCAAGGTCCGGCTCCTGCAGGTGTCCTACTGCATCGCGAAGCCAGGGGGGCGTGTCTTCGGGAAAGGTGAGCTCGATAGACGAGGCGGGCACGATGGGTGATGCCGTGGAAGTGGGAGACTCGGTAGGAGGGGGCTCGGCGGTTGTGGGCATAATAGACGCGCTGACTGATACGACGGGCACTACTGGTGCAACGGGCGGGACGAGCGTGAGAGGTGTGGTGGGCGCGGTGGGCACGTTAGGCTCGACCGCGGTGTTGGTGATGGCGCTCGACCCGGCAGTGAGGGTGTCAACGGGCGTGATAGGCGCCGTGGGCGCGTTAGGCTCGACCAGGGTGTTGCTGACGGCGCTCGACCCAGCAGTGAGGGTGTCGACGGGAGTAATAGGCGCTGTGGTGAGTGTATCGATGGCTGCATTACGCTCCACGGTATCGTTGGCCATGCTCGACCCCGCCGTGGAGTTGGCAGTAAGCCGCTGAGACTTCCTTGGCGCTGCCGCTGCGCGCTCGCGTACTCTCTTGCTGCCCGAGGCCGAGTCCTTCTTTGCGGTGGTTTTCTTCACAGCCTTCGATGATTTGGGCAAGTCCACGTCTTCCATGAGCGGCGCCAGCAGGATCTTGTTGCGCGCGATGTTTGCACTGCGAAATGCCTCTAGACCTCCCCGTCCATACGTCTCCTCACCCAACGTCATGGGCGTCCAGACGGCCGCCTTTGGCTTCGCCTTCGCCTTCGTTTTGGGAGGTGCCTTCTCCGACTCGGTGGTCCGCTTTCGCTTTCGGACAGGTTGTGAGTCGTCCGAATCGGCGTTGGAGTCATGGGCAGCTGCGTCGTCCTCCTCCTCATCTTCGTCGTCCTCCTCCTCCTCGTCATCTTCCTCCCACTCTTCCTCGTCGTCGTCGTCGTCATCGTCGTTCAAGCCACGCATGTCGGGAGGGATGGTGTACTTTGCGCCGTCGAGAGTCGTCGTCAACGCAGCTTCTGATTGATCTTGTTCCGCTAATGAAAAAATCAGTGTGCTTTTTGACGTCGTAGATGGACTGCGCGTACAGAATGCAGTGTGCAGGTATTCGCGCATCAAGTCGAGAACAGCGTTAAAGCGCTCTCCGCCCCACTGAGAGAAATGTTCGCCTTTGCCCGTCTTGTTTCGACCATAGGATACGCTTCAAATAGACTATTAGATAAAAAAAACAAGAAATAAAAGGCTAATGCAGCGTACTAAACGGTTTGCAACTCCCCACCGAACTGAGGCATCGGGCCACCCATGATGAGCGTCGAGTGGAACCCCGTGCGCTCGAAGATTCCCTGGAGAATGGGGCCCACGAATTTTCCGACTTCGTCGATGCATCTGGTTGTTAAGTCTCATGAGTACGCTGATCACGAGCCTATACCCATAGCTGACTCACTTCTTCTTGTCCTCCGGAGACTTGGAGGGCCCCATCTTTATCGCTGAGTCATACGCCTTGCGCGCCGCCCCCGCCTCCTCCTTTGCGCGGGCGCCGTACGCCTTTTGATCTTCCTCCGGCAGCGCTGCAAACATCTCCCGAGCGACCCGGGCTCTAAAGGGACCGTCTGGAGTTTTCTTGGTTTGTAGGCCTCCCGCTGTAGTTTCTGCGATCCAGCGCTGCTCGGCCACAGGAGCAATCTTGTCTTGAAACTCTTCGCGCATAAACTGCTGGTAGGCCTGGCGTGCTTTTGGCGGCGAGGTCACACCCGAGAGCTTAGCGAGGAGGATGGCCCATGGGTCCTTGAGCGGATCGAGCTTGGTGCGAAGTAATTTGCGGAGGCGGCGCGCGCGGTATTTCAGCCAGCGACGAATTCGCTGTTGTCCAAAAGCGTCAATGTCACGATCACGTGGCGTAACTCCTGTCACTCACCAAATTCAAGCCATTGATTCGCTCTCGCTTGGTGACCTGTTCGTCGTCGTCCATCTCTTCACCTTCGTCGGTGTCGTCCAACATCTCCTCGGCACTGTACTCCGGTAGAGGAAGCTCCGGCTCCTCGTGGTCTTTTAGGCGCCAGCTAATCCGCGCATGAAACTCGTTGCAAACACTTTGCAAGTAATCGCGTTCTGCACGCCATCCTCGCTCCAGGGCATCGGCATAGCTCTCGATGTGAGGTGTCAATATCTGTTCGCGGGCTCCTTCAGCCCAGAGGCGCAAACTCCTTCTGTTCGCCTTGGGAATCTTTCCTTTGCTTGTGCGGTTTCGGGGGCGTGTGGCTCGCATCTAATTTATTTCTTAGCTCTCGTTGAGCACGAAGAATAGCATGAGTCTCACTTTCTGGGGCATCCTGGATTTGTCGATGTGGTACTAGCCAGGAAATTTTAATCATATGATCTTGTCGCGTTGGCCCTCCCATTCCAAACAGTGCAAATCGGCGGTTCCAGAATCCAATCTTTCCTTGACACGCGGCCGCGTGGCGGCGGAGTTTCAAGCCCTGCGGATAAATACCGTTGCTCAGCATCAAGTTTTCTCCACCCCCCAACTTTCTTCCCTCATCGCATACGCTTTTTTGCACCCTTCAGCTCATTCACTGTCAGTGTCCCACCGCGCCAACATGACTGATCTCAACGCCGCCGTCTCCGCTGCTTCTCCACCCGCTCCTGCGGCACCGTCCCCGTTGGCTTCCTTTAGGGCGCTTCCGTTAGCCATTGAGCAAAGCAACTGTGGGCTTAGGACTTCTCGACGTCCTTCATTCATACTTAATTCATTCTCTGTAGTGCTATCTGCACTTGTTGCTTTGACCAGTGTCGTTGACGCTGTCGCTGGAGCGGCTGCCGCTGTCGGCGATGCCCCCCTCAGTCACGGTAAGGTTTTCATCTTTCGTGTGAACAGCCTGCTAATGCAGACTATCTTAGTTATCGGCGCCCTAGCTGATCTGGCGGCGGCGTCCAACGGCGTCAACGACGCTGCAGCCGCAATGTCCGTTGCGGCGGCGCCGTTTCTCCCCATGCCGTCGGCCCCTGCTTCCAACCCCGCCCCTCGTCAGTATTGTTTGCGCTCGCTGTCTTATCTTTTTCTGACCCCATTTCAGTCCAGGGACCAATGTTCCGCAACTCTGCGCCCTGGGTCGCGGGCGCTCTTTACACTGTTGTTCCCAAGGAGCCTCTTGTTGCTGTCCCTGACAACAACGAGAAGTGGTTCGCGATCACACGCGGTAAATATGTTGGGTTGACCAAGAATTCGGCTATCTCGCTCAACGCCGTGACGGGTATCTCCACGGCGTTGAGCGACAAGTTCAACACGCAGAACGAGGCCCTGGACCATTTCAACGATGCGCTGTCGACCCCTGGTGCCATTGCGATCCTTCGATGAGTACGTCTCTCGTGTATTTTCTTCCCCCAGTATCTTAATCCGTTTCATCGTCAGATAGGCGCTGTGCGTCTGCCGGGGGGCCGGCCTCGTTTACGTAGTGTTGTAATTGTTGTCCCCTTGTAATACTGCGAATGAACGTGTTTGCGATGGTCTGATGTTTGCTTGGTACTCGTTTAATAAATTCCTAAGACATCACTATCCCGATTTGTGGAATACGGCATTGTTTTGTCCCCGGGCGGACAGTTTCAATCGATCACAATCGATCGATGTTCTTCTAATTCCCGCGGGTGCTCTAATTGCCCCCGTAACTCTCCTGAAATCTATTAGATCCGAGCCCCGCCGTCACTCTCCTCATGCTTGTTTTGATGCATCAAGTCTCATCAAGTCAGATGCAGATGTTTCCACACTCCCCTCACGCTCGCGAAAGCTCAGTCTGGTCCCATCGTTCTTGCGTCCGACTTTGTGCCTCCCTCCCCCTTCTAACCTGCAATGCCTGCTCCCCCTGCCTACACCAGTGTTCCAGCTCCAGATATTGATGATCTGGCAGCGCATGTTTCGCGCTTGAACTTGACCTCGACCTCCCAGCCCATCACTCCAGTTACCCCGCCGCGATCTTCACGAGCCAATGACACCCTCTATCGGTACGAATCCCCTACGCAAAGTGGATACACACGGGCCTGGTATAGTGGTCTCCTCATCGCGTCTCGTTTCACGAGGTTAACTCGCCTCTTATTAGGGCGAAAGCCGCTTGCGCAACTCAATCCGTCCCCGGCGGTCATGTCAAGGCTGCTGTGAAAGGCAAGCGCAAACACGTGAAGAGAGCCGCGTTTGTCGTGTTCATTGGCACAGACCCTGGAGCGTATGAAAAGTGGTGTGTTACTATTTATCTGTCAATCTGCTCCTGCGCAAACTAGCACGGTCACAGGTCAGAAGTTCAACCGCTCGTCAAGGGCATTTCTGGGAACCTCTACCAAGGCTATTCTTCAATGAAGGCCGCGGTGGCAGCTTTCGATTACGCGCAACAACGTTCGTGGACCAGAAAATGCCCTTCGCGACACGCCTCGTCTTCCTCCGCTACCTTAACAGTGGCACCTGCAATTCCAACCTTGCCACAGCCTGCGAGTCTACTCGAGCTCGAGACCCCCAACCCTCTTCATTGCGACGACGAAGATGCGTTGTGGTACGTCGTTTATCAAGGTATTACTCCCGGCGTTTATCAGTCTAAGTAAGCACCCTCACCCCGAGTCGTTACTCCGCTTTGAATGATTTCTTTTTCTGTTTGATAGCCTGGAATGTGCGCTGAACACAGTTGGACTGAAGGGGGCGGTTCACGACTCGTGGGTGGAGAAGGAAGTTGCCATCGCCAAGTACCAGCAGGCGTTACTGGCTGGTACCGTTGAAGTCCTACTGCCCCCGTATTACTAGACTTGTAGTGTTGGTGTACGCGAATGCTGTTTCTGCCCCTCCATCGTACCTATTCGAAGCAAGTGTTCCATCTTTAAAGTAAGCTCGAAATACAGACATGCGTGCACGTAACTCCTGCTGAAAACATCCATCAAACAGATGCAGCCGCGTCACTCCTCTCGAAAACATCCATCAAGCAGAATGTATCTACACACTCACCCTGTTTACGCACGCATATATTCGCTTCTTTGCATAAACCTGAACCTTTATATCCTTCTTAGGTCCTCCAGCAGTTCCCAACCCCGACTTGTCGCTGGTCCGCTCGAAAAGCGCGAATTACCGTTAAACTGTAATTTCGGGACGCCGGACCACCTGTCCTGTTTTCCCGCGACTTGAACGCGTCAAACGCTTGGTATGTTCCGTTAACATCCCCAACGCAAGTTTATTCAACAGAAACAGACCGGGGAACATTTCTGTAGGTCAATGTTTCGGCGATCACACTCCCCTGATCGCAACCTCTTTATCACCTCAGTCCCAACGTCTGTGGGCGCGGAATCTTATATATTAACCCTCAGATATGTGTTATCTAGCCTTCCCGGACTCATTCCAAGAAAGAAACACCCTCAAAAGGAAAGAGATGGGCATGCGCGACCGCCCCTCACAAATCGGTAATTTCGCGCCAGTCGAGCACCAAGTTTATTCCACCGCGACTTGGCCATGCCAGACTCTTGGTAGATTTCTTCCATGCCCCTAACATGAGTTATTTGGGATGAGCAGGATCAGGGAGCGTTTCTGCGGGTCGATGTTTCTGCTATCACACCCTCCGATCTCGAGCACTTTATTACCTCAATATGAATGTCTGCTAACGCGGCATTGTATCTATTTAATCTCAATTATGTCCTATCTATCCTTCCCAACCTCAATTTGAGCGAAAAACTCATGGCGAAAACCAGGCATACGCATGCTCGGCAGCCACTCGCCAGCGTCACTCCTCTCGAAAACCTCGAATGGTTCGACCGCTACCGTTGACCTACCTCGAGGGATTTTCATTTACAAAAGCTCCAGGGCCCTGCTATCAGTGTTGTAGAGGGCACCTCAACAATTCTCAAGCAGGTGGTGAGTGCAGCCATTTAAATATTGAATTATCGGATTTTGGCGGCAGCGTAACTCTTCCTAAAAGGGCTGTACAGAGCTATTTGAAGGTTTCCTATCTAACTTGTGCGAGACTTCAACCGTTCAATTCGCACTTTCACTGGGTCAACCGCTTTCCTCCCGGGCTCTTTGCATAAAAAGCAACCTTTATATCCCTCTCAGGTCCTCCAGCAATACCCAACGCCGACTTGTGGCTGGTCCGCTCAAAAAGCGCGAATTACCGTCAAACTGTAATTTCGCGACGCCGGACCACCTGTCCTGTTTTCCCGCGACTTGAACGCGTCAAACGCTTGGTATGTTCCGTTAACATCCCCAACGCAAGTTCATTTAATAGAAACAGACCGGGGAACGTTTCTGTAGGTCAATGTTTCTGCGATCACACTCCCCTGATCGCAACCTCTTTATCACCTCAGTCCCAACGTCTGTGGGCGCGGAATCTTATATATTTACCCTCTCAGGTGTACAAGAGCCTCGCTTCTCTCCCAATTTTGCCCGCACCTGCCTGATTTAGTGTTCAATTTGCTGGTCTTCCCCATCTACTATTACTATCGTTGTCGTCTTTCAATACTGGCAACTCTTTGTTTCATCTTTCTACTTGTAGGTGAGTGTTGTTTATTCATACACATATATTTTATATTTCGCTGAATGTTTCCAGACTCCAGTTATGCAGCGCAGCCAAAGCCGTCAGCCCAACACTCTAAGCGAGCGTAACTCCTGTGCAAAACACTTGCCAGCTGATATTCCCGACTTCGACATACTCTCATGTCTTCCAGCCGCCAAGTGGCCTCCTCATCCGGACTCACTGAGTACCAACTCATGTGCGTTCCCACTCTGCTTCCAATTACCTGCACAACCCATAACCTCCCCCTCACCGACCAGGCAACAGAAAAGAGAGGAGCAGAAGGCCAAAACCCGTGCTCGTATGGCCAGGCGCGCAGGCATTCTTTACTCCCAGTTCGCAAGCCTGATGAGGTTCAGATACCGTCTCAAGCTGAAGCAAGCGTCGGCCGAGGAACAAGAGGAGGCTCAAACTCGCGCTAGAGCGGCCCGTGCGAGGTATCGGGAACGGTATGTCTTACCAACTTGAGGGTGGTTTCTTGGAACCCACTCATACCGTCCAATCAGAAACCGCACCCAGCTTCTCTACGCAGCCAAGTGCAAGCGTATCGTGTATGTTCCATGGCGGCGGACCTATCGTACGGGCTGCTACTGATGTATTGTATTGTGACTCAGCGAATTCACCACCAAGTACGGGCAGGCGGCGTACGATGAGAAGACAGAGGATAGACGCCGGAGACGTGAAGAGAGGCAGACCCGGCCCAGAAGAAACCTCAAAGTTCGCCCTGCGAAGCCGAAGTCAAGCTCTCCGCGCAAGCTTTCCACCGAGCGCAAGACGGAGGTGTCAAGTAGAAGTAGTCATATTTTAGATTACGATTCATCTTATTATGATTGAAACCATGTAGTAGCATGTAGTATGCACTAGGCACCGCTTTTATTTATCATGTACACTACAACTTGTCTAATGCACGATCCACAAAAAGTATCCGAGTGACGGCAAAGGTACGGTAGTCTACGGCGACGGAAAAATGCCAATGGAACGAGCAGGGAACCGGAGACCTTCGAAAGTACCCACGACATTGCTGGTATCCTGCCACTCGGGGTGCACAATCGCAATCTGGCCTTCTATGGTGAGGGCCGCGGTGGGCGGACGACACATGCGGTAGCGGCAATTGGGGCACTCAAAACTGTGCTCCAGCCACTGCCGAATGCAAACATAGCAATGGCTGTGACCGCACCCATACCTGCGAGTGAGGGAGTCAGTGAGTTTGTTAAATACGGGTTTAAAGATTGTGCGTACTTGACAGGGTGCGACTTGATCGAGTAGCAAATGCCGCATTCGAGATTGGAGTACGGCGAGGACTTCACAGGTGGGCGGGCGTCTGTGGAATACAGCTCTGCTTCGGTGAGAGGATTTTCGCGATGGGCGCGCTTGCCCTCAAAGGCCAGGCGGCGCGAACGAATGCGAAGGGTGGGCTGGGGAGGTGGCACAATTTCCCGCCGTGCGTCGATACGGGCACGGCGACGAGCTTGGTGTGGGTCATCAGCAGGAGGGAAGAAACTTGTAGCCCCGATATTCAGACCGGCGAGTTGACGCGCTAGTCTGATGGTGGGCCTGTTAACTAAAATGATTTTCAGAGACCCGGCAGTGAGAAAAAGGCAGAGGGCTTACTGGAGGACGAGTCGCGCAGGACGTTACGCTGGCCGAATTGGACATAACCACGCTCGTCCATGACGATAGGGTTGGCGGAGCTGCCCCAGTTGGATGGGCGCGACCGCCTTGAGGGCCTGTCGGGCGACCTAGTCGCCCACCACGTGCGAGAACGAGTAGCTCGATTCAAGGTTAGCACGACGATTAACTCGAGGGAAGCGAAACGACTCACATATTTTTGCTGTCTTCTTTTTGGGGGGAAAGGTGGTGGACACGAGAGAGCGGAGAAAAAGAGCGTGGGTTTTACATCGCCAGGTAGGCCATCATTCGTCCCGATTTGCCCATCACGCGGTGCCGCGCGGTTTTTCAAGGGTTTGGCCTGGCGAGATTGAGCAACATGGAAGGAATGAGCGAGGAGATCTGTGGCAGTGCTAAAGAAATGTAATCTACTTGGTGATTACTAATGATCTACCAGTAACTCCGGAAGGACTTTTAATACCCCTCTGCCGCATCGAATTCAGACAAAGTGGGAAACATATCAATCGCACGCTCCGCACGCTCCCGCCGTTCCTTCTGCGCGACATCCGCCTCCAACACCGGCCCATAGTTCCTGGGCCACATGTCATTCTCGACGAAATCGTACAGGGCGCCATCGCAAGATTGCGAGATTAGCATCCGCTGCGAATGCTCGCCAACCCCGGCAAAAGAATAGCTGAACAACGACGCCGGCATGATAAAGGTTGAACCCGGCGGGAACGTCACCATGAGCCGGTACTTCCAAATAATGAGCATGCCTTCCTCGCTAGGGTAATGTCCGAGGGCGGTGAAGACGGTCCAGCCCGTGGCGCGGTCGCGGATAGCTTGCATTGGATGCGAGTCTTCGACAGAGAAACGGAAGTCGACCTGGGCGAATGCGGTTGGCTGGAGAGGGACGTTGGTGCATTGGTGAAAAGGTAGGTGTAGACCCCCGTCGTTGTTCATGACCGTGTTGATGGTTTCGTGAGCCGAGGTCCAGGCACGGGGAGCGAGGTACTGCAGCATCGCTTTTGAAAATGTGAGTAGGTTTTCATGCGGATGATTAGCGCACTAACAGTTTTGAAGTGAAGTGATGTCTTGGATGGCTGGCGAAGCCCTTAATTCGGCCAGGATGACACGATTACGATCGTTGTTGGGGATATTTTGAGGGCGCTGCACTATCATGAGAGATACGTTATCGTTTGCTCATTGGGAAGAAACAGACCTGCACACCGTTTGCCGCGAATCGGAAGCCGGCGCTGAGTGTGTCGTCCTTGATGCCCGTTCGGTCGAGATCGTGGTGCGCACGGGTAAGTATCGATGTTGCCTCTAAGATGCTGTTTTCCCAGGCTCTACGCTGCGTTGGAGTCCTAATGAAAAAACCACCAATGCGGTCTTTCAAATCTACGAACACGCGGGGACTGCAAGTGAATGGTGAGTTTTTGTTGCGGCTTAAAAAAAAAACGAAACTTACTCGTCCCAACGAATAGAGCAGAATCCTAGAAAGGAAAGGTGGGTGCTATTGAATACATCTGGCATCGGCGAGATATCGTCCAGCGGGGAAGGGGGCCTCCTGCGCCGAAGTCGGTTGGGACTGAAATGGCTTATGAACCCTTCAGCGTCCGCTTCGGAGGGCACATAGTCTGATTCAGATTCCGTGTCGGTGGCCATGGCGCTTTCGCCGTCGGCGCTGTCGGTGTCGGTCACCTCTCCCAAGTCTAAATTCTGGGCCAGCCCGGCAGATATGGCGATGTGGTAAGGCGCCAGTACCAGTTTACAGCGGTCGCTGTTTTCAAGCTCAGCTTCGATGATATCGACCAGTTGGAAATCGAAGGGGACGACCTTCCCTCGCCGGGGAAGAGTGTATGTGCTGCTGGGTGGCTCGAACGACATAGGAAAAATAACGGGGGAGAAGGGATTCGGTTTGCTTTGCCCAGTACTCACCGGCACCCCTTGTCCGCCCGGGCCTGGATTTTAGCGACTCGGTTATGTTTCCAAAATCGGAGTCGATCTCATATCAATCTCTGGCCGCACATTTGTCCGGGACCTGACACGAACTGATAGCGCCTTGCGCAGCGCCGCAACCACGCAGATATAATAAACTACGGATTACGGGCAGAAGCTGGTCCCGACCACCACCATGGATTTTCATACCCAATGTGAGACGCATTTCTTTTTACTTTTACTCTTTTTTATGTGGCTCTGCAGGCCGCGCTCTAGTACTTTATGTACCCGTGTATAACCCGTTCGGCACTATTTTGGATGCGGATGGAGACCTGATTCCTCCCTTGATGAATCTCGACGACGACGACGACGACGACTAAAAAGAAGAGCGGAATTATTACTACATCAAGTATCGCGGTCTGTCGAAAATCTTCGCTATTGATTCAAGTTTTCGCCGAAACCTGCTCGCCAAAAAAAGGGCTCCACTCCCTGCCGAGAGGTCTGCGCTCGCTCGCGGTGAACGGCTCCCTCAGCTAGACTTCGCCTTCCGCGGCCTGCTGCCCACTAATTTGGAACAAGCGAGTATCTCTTACGATGTCGTTTGTCAGTGGCGCCAGCGCGAGTGCACATGCAAGGTGTGGGGATAATTTTCGAGATATCTGCGGCGCCCGCTCATTGATTGCTCAGAAGTTGGGCCGAACAAACCGAGCGAAACTCTGAGATCTCGAATCCGGAGGCAGTAGTTCACCCCTTAGTTACTAAAAATTAGTCGAAGCAGAATTCTGATCTGGTTGTGTTTTTTGCACGAGTGCCTACCGGCATCAACACATCCGCGGTACCAAATGAAGAAAAAAAAGAAACATGTGAAGAGAGTGCATATTGATGTCAGCAGGCAGCTGATGACGATCGACGGTCCATATGGGGTTCCGCTCATCAAGAAAAAACTGATTGAACGAGATGGAGTAGCTCAGTGAAGGGGCTGGATAGCGAGTCCAATTATATTGCCTGTTATCAAGGATAGGATCATTGCCTTGTCTTCTACAAAAACAAACGGGTAGGAACCTGATGTTGCTTGGCAATGCGACTGGCATCAAGAATGTGAGCAGTGCGATGGCCTGGCTAGCCGCTGGTAGGCAAAATTTAAACGATTATGAAATGTAGGCGTAAGGCCGGGCTGCCGTCAATGCGTCGCTGATAGCGGAATGCGTCGCTGCGGGGTTAATACGCGAACGGCCCAGGACGGCCGACACAGATGGAATTTGTTGCAGTCAACAAATCACAGAGTGGGGGTCAAACGGAGTGAGTAAATACTTTGGAATAGTCCCCCCCCTACTTCTCTAATTCCCCCCTACTTCTCTAATTCCCCCCTACTTCTCCTCGAGTTGTTCGCCCTTTTTCCCATGGAATCCGCTTCTGACAGCACCGACATGGACTCTGGCAGCGAGCCACCCAGAACCCTCAGCGAAATTGAGGGCAGTACGAGCGACGACGAATCCGAAGACGCCTTCGAGCTCCATCCCGACCCCGACAAAAGGCCCATCGCTCGCTGCGACTTTTGTCATGCGCCGCTCGGTGCATTGGACGCAGGGGAAGCGACGCGTCTTTTCCGCTGTGGTGCGCGCGGCTGCGATTCCGCGTTCCAATGCGGAAGCTGCTGCTTCGAACATCATCTCTGCCGCCGGGAACACCCTCTGGAGGTAAGACATGCGATGCGATTCGACGAATTTACCTGCACTCACCTTACTCTCATGTTTTAGGAGTGGAGCAATGCTACGGATGAATGGGTGAGCACAAGCCTCGATGCAAGTGGCTTGTCTGCTCGTCACCCGGTCCATTGCGGTTCTTGCTGTGTGAAACTGGCTCCTTCCGGTCGGACTTTGCTTGACGGCGTCGCCGTACAGTGCATAGAGTGCAACAGTGGCCTATTGTGCCGTCGTTGTTGCAAGGAGGAGCATGAGTGCGAGCCGTTGCACAATTTGAAGGTAAATTTTCACTGCTCAGATTTACCGGCGACGTCTGACAAGAACTAGGTATGGAACGAGCAGTCCTGGGAGGTGACCAGCCTCCGGGAAATCGGATTTGTGTACCAGATGGGCCACAAGGGCGACCCCTGCCAGTCGCCAACGCCGTTTGTTCACTCCCTCTTGGTTATCGACTTGAAAGGGTGCCATCGGCTCGATTTACTGTATTGTGCTTGCGGTAAATATCCGGGCGGTGTTTCTAAGATGGGTCGGTGGCTCCAGATTCGTGATAACGGGTGGTACCAGTCTACGTTGAACCACGGCGGGATCTGCACGACGTTCAAAGTATGGTAGAAATATTGTCGAATATGATTTGCAGAGTGTCCGGGCCGAAGACGGAAGGTGAAGTGGTGTGAAATAAACACAAGCAAACTTGCTCTTCACGATCTGATTTGTCGAATCCGACTTATGCATGGTCCAGGGGGCGGGTCCCGCTGGATCATGTTTATTTATTCTATTCGGGTATTTCACTTGGCCAATCTCCCCTTCTCCCGGCACCATGTCTGGCTCTCAGCAACGTCATGGCCGCTCCTCGCGTAACGTCGACATTGTGTTTGGTGTGGCCGGAGGGAACACGGCCTCTTCTAGAATCGCAGGAGACCGTGCCATATTGATTTCAGACGACGGCGCACGGCGCGCCGAACATCTTGTCAACATTACTCACAAGAAAGCGCGGTTTTGCCTAGACCCAGACCTTATCGCCGACACTTTGGGGAACTGGGATGCAATGCCCGATCCTGGGGTCATCTCGATTACCCCCGCCATGGACAGGATTTCCAGTGTGCCAACAGATTTGCGCTCTGCCCGCAAGCGCAAGGACTATACCAGCTCTGTAAGTCAAAACTCTCTCCAGCGTGAGACTCTGACTGATTTAAACACAGGATGAGCCCATGTCCGAGTTTTCTGCGGTTCAGCAACTCTACCTGGAGGAAACTATGCGCATACATGGCCTTGGCTACGAGACGAACCACCAGAAATGTGCTCTCTGCAAAGCATCTGTGGGTGTGCAGGCTGCGGCTGAAATGCGACGCTTTTTCCGATGTACGCAGTGCGGGGTTTTTCACCAATGCCTCATTTGCTGCTTGGAACGGCATGCGCTGAGTCCGTTGCACATGGTTGAGGTAACGAGCTCTAATTGCTTTGTTGTTGACGTGCAAACTGACTGACACCCCCCAGGAGTGGAAAGGCGAATATTGGCGCGCCGTCTCACTGCGGGATATCGGGCTCCTGTATCAGTTGGGCCACGAGGGTTTTCCGTGTCCCGTACCCGATCCCCAGATTCGATCCATGACGCTGGTCGACGTCTGCGGGATCCACGAAATTCACTACAGATTCTGCAAGTGCGATCGATCCGACAAGGCCAACACCCTGCAACAGCTCATGCGCAATGCCTGGTACCCCCGCTACCAAAACAGACCCCGGCACATGTGCGACCTATGCCGTCCTCGACCTCTTTCGCCTTTTGAATGTTGTGGGCAACGTCAACGCCAACGACTTTATCACCTCCTTGGAGCGGCTTACGTGCGCGACGGTTTCCACAGGCATGGAGTGGATGCCGGTGAGTTTTTATTCGCGCTATATCTTCTTTGTTTTTAAATGTTTCCACAGGATACCTATAAAGCTTTCTTACGAATGACTCGGCAATGGGCGTTCATACAGAGGACAAGGCGCGCTGCACGCGCATACGATACCGGAGGTATCAAGGCGACGAAGGCCGGGGAGTTGTTGCCAGACTGTTGGCCATGTCCCCACCCTAAGAAGAATCTGCCTGTCGATTGGCGTGAAGTCGACCCCAAGCACGCGTTTGTTTTTACTCTGATATCCCCTCATTCCGCCAACTGACGTGATTTATATTCAGTTACATGTACCGTCTTCTTCTGGCGCTGGATGCAAACTTCAAACTCAAGAATAGAATTCGAGCCAATGAGCGTGACGACCCATCTCTCGGCCCAGGCTGGGGAGCGTTTGTCGAGCCGAACTCCTACAAGGAACATCTGGTTAACTATGTAGCAGAGAAAGATGTGCGTAATCCATCCGTTCAAATTGTGCTGGTCTAATTTCTGGCTGCGCTAGATAAGTACATGCATTGCCTTCGCGGCGTTGACTCAGAAGGAGACGCGGAACACCGCTGGCCTGAGGGTTTCGGGTGTGGGTGGATGTGTATGCGCCCGACACGAGTGCATGCGGCCTAATGGGTTGGGTGATCTGCAAAAAGGGGAACGGTGCGCCTCCATCAGATCGTTACTGTTGTTTTATTGACCGATGATCTAGATATGCGAACATGGATTTTATCCTCATGTCCGCCCTAGCCGACGTAGACTTTAAAGAGCTGACCGTGTCCTACGACATCGCGTGTCAGTGGAAAATAAACTTCGCCGCCCGCATGCAAAAATTGCCCGAAAAACTCCGCCGCAACTTCGACGATGTCCTGGTCCAGTCGGGTCTTCCCGTGTGGCATGCTCTCGCCCACGAGTCCGGCTGCATGAACGAGAACACCCTCAGTCTGCTCCCAGGTGTGGGGAAGAGCGATGGCGAAGGGATCGAGCGACTCTGGGCTGCTTTGGACGGCTGTGCCTTTCAGACGAAGGAGATGGGTCTGGGGAACAGGGTAGACACGCTCGAGGATAGGCTCGACTCCCACAACTACTTGAAGAATCTGGGGCAAGGTAAGCTTTTTTTTACCGCACTGCTTTGGGATGGGATTTGACGGCATTTTCTCAGGCGACTCTCTCCGCCAGAAGCTCATCGTCGCGTATGCCGAACGCCAACGCCAGATCGACTGCTTCAAAGAGATAAACAAGACCGTCTCGCCCGAAGTGCGCTCGGACTGGCAGAAAATGTTGGACGACTTCGAGAAGGACCACAAAAAGCCCAACCCATATGTTCTGTCCAAGAAGGGTACGTGAAATGTGTATTTCATTGATGAATTCTAATAACGCGAATGCTTGCGCAGACGGCCCCTCCGAAGCTGAAATCCGGCTACAACTCAAAAAGGACGAGCAAGCAGCTGCGGATCAAGGCACAGCTCCTCTGCACGCTACGAGCGCCACCGCGTTTCTAACGGGTGGTCTGCAGCTTGAAGAGTCTCAGTAAGTCATGCATGTGTGTTCGTTCAGAGGGGCAATGCCTAACCCAATTTCCCTCCTGCAGGCGGCGAATCAAAGCCGAGATCGCGGCAGGCGGTCTGACAGCTGACCGCAAGGGCAAGATCGAGGAGCACCGTCTGGCCTTCACCTCGAAGTTGCGTACGTTCCGTTCTCTACAGCAAGTCTACACGCCAGGTGCTGCGCGCAACATGGCGGCGGAGGATGAGCGTCGCGAGGGTGATGCCCCAGCGCCGTTGGCGGAGCACGTTCGGCTGTGGATGCCTTCGGAGCTTCCCGCCGATGGCTGCCACGGTAACCTCCCCGGGATGGAGGCAAAGCTGCGACTGGCCCAGTGCACGGACGCTTTGTCCGCCATTCGCACTCGCCTCCATGCCAAACGCCATCTTATCGCGTTCCGCGACGAGAACGTACGCGGCCAGGTCAGGTCCACCCGGGCTCGTTCCCTCATCGACCAGGTGGGATCGAGAGTCGACGCCTTGTTTCACAAGTACGTCGATGCTCGGAAGGCCCTCACGAGTCTCAAGGGAGCCACCTTCGCTCCTCATCTCCGAATTCTCGAGAAGTCACATTTGATTCTGGAGGGAGAGGACTCTCAAGACAACTCCGACGCCGCCAGGAGTGACAGGGCCGCGCGCAAGAAGCTGGGGCGCATTGGCGCAGGCAAGGCCGGCCGTCCGCTGCGCGTGGCAGCCAGCACATCGGGTCGGGCATTTTCGTGGATTTGGACCGCGGCAGGCGTTATGGATGACGCTGAGGCAGACCAGCATGAATGTAAGCCGAGCTCACCTTCGCTTTCACTTCCATTGCTATATATTCTTGTAGCTGTGCGAGTCGAGTGGGTTCGAGCGAAGTGCCGGAAGACGCGCTGGGAGGAAGAGGTGATCCTCCTGCGCGAGGAGATGCGTCGCGTCATCCGGTACCTCGATTGGGACAAGGCGCAATGGGAGAAGCGAGCCAAGGACTCGAAGGACCGGCTAGATTTGGGGCTCACGACGCGCGATGGCCTGCAGGCCTACGCTTTGAAGCAAGCGGCCCTGCGCGAGTCTCTCGGCATCCACTTCCGCGCCGAGCTGGGCCTCCACGTCGAGCAGGCGGTCGCCTTGACGGATGCCCTTGCAAGGAACGTAAGGCCGGTGGAGCCTGTTGTTTCCCCTGAGGGAGACCCTACTGCGCCCGCCGCACTCGTCCAGTAGTTTGTTGCGTATGTGACTTGAATGCATTTTGGTGAATTGTCCGAATTGGGAAGCCCCTAAGTGAACACGTGAGAATGATTGGATTAGGAAGACGTCGGGAAACGGGTGGGCGGGCGTATGCGCGTACTTGTATGCGGCGCAAGAGGCCCGAGGGTGCAGGCGCTGTGATAGTTTGGATAAGATGAGATAGTGGAAGCGATATGATGCGCGAGCGCAATCATTATCGGGTGTTGCGGCATGTAGGCCCAATTGGGTTTGCGGGCTGCCTCAGAGAACGAATTGAGGTAAAATATATTATTTCTAGTGAAGTGACTATACTAGGATGCTGACAGAAGCACGGCAGTCGCCGAGAATAGCAGTGAAGGGCAGAAAATGGCTGGGGGGAAGGTGCCAGCCAGGGGGTGGCTAGATCCAGGTGTGCATCAAACAGTGCCCCTGGCTACATCCAGGGCCCTTCGCCAAAACGTACAGCTACGGGTGCTTTATTATTCATGGTTTTTGGGGTGAAGGCAAATGTTGGTGTAGGTCCAGCGCTAGTGATTGGCATCGGGTTCGCGAACGCGTCCTTCTATGCATCCACATTCCGTGGGATGCAAGACACCATGTTCATCGGTAAAAATGGGAGCGCCGTCTTCCGCAAAAGTCAGGTGTTGGGATCTGTGTTCGTATTTACTCTTGGTTTCTCCAGAGACTTACTAACATCGAAAAATACTAGTGATTACATTTATGGTTTTGGCAAGGCGTATTTTGACCAAAGCCTGATTGGCACCCGGGGCGCCGGATGGTGGGTTGTGAACTTCTACTGCATTCACTCGTCATGACCAGTTGCCGCAGCACGACTGCGTGGAAAGGTACACCAAACTACACCAACACCTATGGCGCATATTTTTCGCAATCCTCTATAGTGCGCTCGCCGGACGCCAACCCATCACTTAATCTTACAGGGCTTCAAACCCTTGGGAGGCCATGGAACAATGCTAGTGTCGTTGTGTATATAAATGTACGTCCTCCAACTTTCAACTCTAAGCACTCGCTCATCCCTACCAGTCGTACATGGACTCCACCATTGACCCAGCAGGATTCCAGATTTGGTCTCTGACGGATCCTAGAAACGAGACGATATACTATGCAGAGCAGGGCTCTTATGGTAGGCATTCATTTCGATGTTCAAGTCCCGTCAGTCATCAAGGGATATTTAGGGCCCGGCTTCAACGCTTCTACTCGTGTCTCGTTCGATTATTTGCTCACCGCTGAGGAAGCACGGCAAAATTTCACGGTTGAAAAGATATTCGGCGGTTCTCCCGAGTGGGTGGATTGGGAGTTTTGAATAACCAGGCGCAGAAAAAGAACTCGGCATCTCGGCATCTCGAATATCTCACGGTTGTATTTGACGGGACTTACAAGTGAACTTTCCCCTATATCTCCGGACTCTCGGTGGGGTCTTCAACCAACATCTTGCCATCACCTCCGTCCCTTTGCAGCCTTCATAGCCCCTCCATATTCCCGACAAGCCCGTCAGTCAATTTCTCCACCCTTACGGGCTGCAGCAGTGATCTCGTCAGTTGGTTTAACTCAAAAAAAATAGTGGGAACACCTTAATTATCCCCTCCTCAAGAAGATGATCCAGACGCGCATAGACCTGCTTCCCGATGTCTTTATTGAAATGAAAGCTCCCAAAAACAGCCGTAGCGCGCCGTCCTTCTTTGAACTGCACATCGGGTAGGATTGTCCAGATACTCATGAGGATCCCACCTGGCGCCAGCATGGCTACTTCGGCCTGCGTAACAGGTATGTGTACTGCATCGTATATCACCTCGATCCCTATGTTCGCTTGTTTTTTGTGAACCTCGAGAGCCTCAGCGAGCTCCGTGTGTCTGTCGATGACATATGTCGCGCCTACGAATTTGAGATACTCCTCGTGCTTCAAGAAACTAGATGGGAAAGCCCCAAATACTTTGCGATCTGAATGGCTCTAATCGGCTTAAGTAAATGCAAGGCGCTGACTTTTCTTTTTTTTTTTTTTTTTTTTGGTGGTACGATAGGACCGCACAGGCAACTAACAATGGGTTAGCCCCTGGCAGCCTCGTAAGTACGGAGGGATAAAAAACCTCCGACGGAATGATAGCTTTCCACCCCTGAGGAAATGCGTTACGCACGCCGCAGCCTTGCGGCAGTGTGGGGCTCAGCACCAGGACTATCCGATCCCCCGGGCGGGGGACGGGGGTCTGAATGACCCTACGGGTGCTATACCCACTAAAACCTCAGCTTCGGTAGGCCAGTCTCGTGGCAGATCTTTCTCGTTTTCGAGTGTACCTCTCCAGGTATCCATCACTATGCGTGGTTGGACATAGTACTGTCGTCCGAATCTGAATTTGTCCGTCAGACCTCTATCGATTTTTATGCGCTCGTTGATTTGGTGTACCCATCTGTTGCGAATTTCACTCTCGGTTGGTGGAAGTTCACCGTTTCGTTGGATAACGAATTCACACCGCAACTTCCAGATCAGGTACAGTGATTCAGTGATCAAAATCCGGTACAAGCGTGCAGTCGAGGTAAGTGGCTTACCCTTCTCGTCCTCAAAGACTGCGAGGCCACAGCCCAGGATACTCCCTAGGGAGAGGGTCGGCCATTTCTCGTGTTTTTGGGTCCAGAAGTCTTGGGCCATACACCACACCTGTGACTGGCCCGGTCCGGCGCATTCTAGGGCAAGATGCGTAAAACTCTCCGTGGCCTCGCAGTGTTTACACACTGCGCGTTCCTCGAACCCAGTTATGTGTTCCCAAAATTTCCCTATACGGTGGGCCCCATGAACGGTCTTCCATAGAAAGGTGCGCACCTGTCTCGTGATGTCCTTGTGCTTTAGTGACTTCCATATCGTGGATGGGGTTGGTGCATGCCGGTGATGTTGCTTTACTGCCGCTTGCACAAGTGCAATATTTTCATCAGTAGTCTTGCGGTTCACCTTCTTACGAAGTGCTTTAATTCCCTTGTAGGCTAGCGCTTGTGTCAAGCTACTCAACTTTGCCCCCGAAAGAATCAAGTCTGCGGGGCCATCTGTCTTGGCTGCAAGTACTGGAACGTCGGGGCTCCAGCTGGCTTCCTTAGCCTGCTCTATCGGTCTCCGGTCTAGCTTGCCGTCGTCTGCTGTTATGAGGGTCCGGGTTGTTCCTCTGGCTCGAAGTGCTGAACCGAGGGATTTTATTAAAATTTTATCCTTCACTCCAGTCCATCCCACGTCCTCGTAACTCTCGAGGTTTCTCATCGTGTTTTGGATCGTCTTACGTGACCCCACCAGGTTCATCGGGGTGTCCACGTGTGTAGTTTGTGTGGCCAGTAGTGCCGCCGCTAACTCCGCGTTCGTTGTGGACTGGTTGAAACTCGCGGGGATCTTCCCTGCTCTATTGCGCGGGTCCCCGTCTCCATACCAAATTGCAGCGCCAGACTTGGCGTCTGCTGTTCCTCCGTTCAGCGTGCTACCGTGGTACTGTATGGTGACCATATTTTCGCTGGCTGGAGAGGTTATGGGGGGGGCATTTACTTGGTCTGCCTCGTCTATCTCCTTGGGGTCCTTTGTCATGACACGGAAGCCCTCCGACAGGGCGGTTATCCTCGTTGCCTGCCGGAAGGTTGTAACCTTCTCGTTATCATCGGGGAAATCGACTTGGGTCGGGTAGTCCTCCTCCCTTGGATCCCAATCAGGTATTATCTGGTCTAGGCGCATTACTACCGTCATCGCGCAGGAGTGCGGGTCCTTGCACCCTCGGATTCGCTTGTCGTCGTAGCAGTCATCACAGACACACAGCTTGTCGGGCCGGTGTGCTGGATCTTGAAGGCGATGTAGGAGCTTCATCCCGTCGCCTACTGAATGCACGTTGTGATTTCCTCGCAGACACTTACACTGGGGTTTATTATTTAGCTGTCGCTTTTCTGGGTTCTCCCCAATATGGTGCCAGAGGGGCAGCGATTCTTTAATCTCTCTAGATGGGTTGATCACTTCGAGCTCTACTCCATATTTCCGGGCAACGTTCAACATATCTTTCAAGCCCCTGGAGAGGCCACTTCTCTTTGGTGCCCATTTTTGGGTGAAGGTATTTTTATGGGACCCATCGGCTACTCTGGAGGTTGCCTTATCCCGGCGCGTGAGCCTCCTATCTGTGATGTACCCCCACGTCGCTCGCTTTATGGGGTCCAATTCAAGGTAAGATTTTAGCTTCATCAACTGTATTGCTTCGTTCCTTGCTTCGAGGTCGAACAGATTTTTTCCCCCCTCATCGAGGGGGGCTTGAAGCATTCCTTTTTGGACAGGTGAGGATTTCGCTCCCGCCCAGATGAAATCTCGCTGCTTCTTTATAAGCAGTTTCTCAACTGACTTAGGCATCCCGTTCACCTGTGTCCGGTACTGGGTCATGGACCCGAAAGTAATCTGGGCGATGTGGCGTCTAGCCTCAAGCGTTGGGTGGCTCCTGCCCCATCTCTCAAGTGCAGAATCTATCTTCTCTATCGTAGGTATCCATGAGGCGTCGATATCCACCCTGTTTCCTACTTGGGCTCCGAGGATTCGAACTGCTTCCCCATCTTTCGCGATATGGATTGTGGCTGGTAGCACAACATCCCTTTCGTTTAGCTTTCGGGTCTCGATCACTGTGCTTCGGTGCTCCAGTGATCCTATGGGAATTACTTCTGTTTTCCCCACATTGAACTTTGCACGGGACGCCGCGCACCATTTGTCGAGGATGGCCTGTAGGTCTTCGAATTTGTCTTCTGCGGCCAGATAGACTGTTGTGTCATCTGCGAAGAGTTTCGTTATAACTTTATCAAACACCCCAGGGATGTTATATCCCTTGAGATTCGAGTTTCGCAGCATCCATGCGAGGGGTTCAATTGCGAGGTTGAACAAGAGACACGACAGGGGATCTCCCTGTCTCACACCTCTAGTTATTCTCCAGGGTGTGCTTAGGACTCCGTTAATCATAACCTGGGTTTCTGCATCGCCATACAGGGCCTTTAGAATGTTAATGAAATGGTCCGGCAGGTTAAAATACTTCAGGACTTTCCATAGATAGTAGTGTGATGCCTTGTCGTACGCTTTTTCCTGATCTAGTGCAACAATTGTCCCATTTTCTAATTCCTCCTCAGCATACTCTACCAATTCTGCCGATAGGAAGATCTGGTCGGCAATCTTCCGCCCTTTCATAAAACCGGCCTGGTCCGGGTGTACCAAAGACGGCGCCACACGGGATAGCTTCGTTGTTAAAACTTTGGTGAAGAGTTTGTAGTCCGTATTTAAGACTGTGATAGGGCGATAATTTGCAATGTCCGTAATGTCATTTTTCTTCCAAATCGGGCACATCCAGCCCTTCGCAAAGTCGGTGCCCGGCGTGACGCCCCTGCGTTCGATATCGTTATATACGTTTGTCAGGAGTTTGACAACATTGAATTGAACCGGCCGTTCCACTGCCGGATCAGCGGAGCTGTCATTCTTCGCTTTCTCTGCTGCCTCATATATCTCGTGCAGCTTGGTCCACAACTCGGTCGGTATTCCATCGACCCCTGGGGCTTTCCCTTTCGCCAACGAACGTAGAGTTTCAGTGACATCCTCCTCTGTTATCTCTTTCTCGAGGTCTGCCATGTCCGGAGCTGTAGTGTGCTGGCCCATCTGGCTCAGAACATAATCAATGGCCTTGTCTTTGTTCGCCAGGTTCGACTCGGAGGTGTCTGTTTGGAGATGACTGTGGTAGTCTCTCGCAAGTTGGGCCATATCATCGGACCTGGTCCGCTGTTGTATTGGGTACGTGTCTGTCCGTCGGAGCACTGTCAAGGTGTCTCTAGGTTTTCTATCCTTGTGTACGCGGACGGAGAACTTCGTGATGTTATCCATCTCGTTCCGATAGCGGATCTTGGTGGATAACCTGTTTCTGGCTCGTTGTCGGGATGCTAGGGCCTTTATTTCCGTTTGTATGCGTGCTACCTTGATCGCCCTCTCTTCCTGGCTTACTTCCCTTTCCGTGTCTCCCATCGGGGTCCCAGGCTGCGAGTTCGGGGCTGTTTCTCCGACCGGGTTTGGTGTTTTATCGACATCGGTTGGTACCTCCGGTGATGGGTTTAGGATGGCGTCCCTCTCGCGCTGGAGCTTAAGTTTTTTCTGCTCAATGGCTCCGACAGATTCCTTGGCTCTCTCTCTCGCGAAGGCCAACAGGCCCTCCTTGTACTCTTTGTACCTTATCTGGAGGTCCTTTCCGTCGTTGGAGGGTTCGGCGAGTTTTGCTCCTTCTTCCACTGCAAAGGTCAGGAATTTTTTGTCCTGCATCAGGAAGTTTGGTATTAGGTACCTACCAGGGCCCACAAAAGGTGCACCTGGTGCGCTAACAACTACTGAGACCAGTCTGTGGTCAGTGAGGTCACCCGCCGTGTCCGAGATCAACCAGTTCCTGCACTTCTTGAATAGGTCTGGGGGGACATAGATTCTGTCGATACGAGAGTGCGATGTTTCGGCAGAATTCGTAAAAGTATAGGCTTTGACATCTGGATACGTGAGTCGGAACCCATCCTTAAATTCAAATAGTTGTTTAAATTTTGCTAGTGCTTCCACTGCAGCTGCATTATCGGCGCGGTGAGGGAAACGATCTGTGGGATCCTCTACGATATTTGTATCTCCAAGCGTCATATCGGGCACTGGCAGATCCTGGGTCATCCACATGTCATATAATTTCTCCCAGAAGATTCGGTTTTCAGTCATCGAGTCTGCGGGTGCGTACAGCGCCAGAATGGTCATCGTGGATCGGCCATGCCATGGGATTACCGCGAGGATCGCTCTTCCGGGTATGAGCCGCCTCACTTTCACTCCCACTGTGTTGGTTATATCGTGGTTAAGGACTATTGCAACACCCTTCGAATTTGGTTTCTCAGTATCTATACTGTTGAAAATCCGCATGCGTTTACCCAGTACGTGGTCGTTCTCTATTTCTATCGACTGTGCAGCAGAGAGATGAGTCTCGGTCACAGCTAGGATACCGATTTTGTTGTCGAATAGCATCCTATGCACATCGTGCCATTTGTGCTTTGAGCTCCTTATGGAGTCCGCACCACGCCCTTTTATATTCAGGGTAGCCACCGTAATCTGGGCCCGCGTGTTCCGTGAAATTTTCGGGTTATTTCGCTGCTGCATCCTCCTCTTTTTATTCAGGAAAGCTGGTGCAGATTCCTCCGTCGAGGGTATCCTTCGTCTGTTCCATCTATTTCCTTGATGTTGCGCACTGGAGGCTTCACTTTGTGTTGAGCCGCTCCCATTTAGGGTGCTACCCGTAGCCAGACGTTGATTATTTCTGCGCCTCCTGTTGCGGGAGCCGGTTCCCCCGGTCCCTGAGTTACTGCTACCGGCGGAGTTCGCATCCGCGGTAGAACGAGTTCTGCCTGATGGCATGGACCTCGGCGAGTCCGAGCGTTCGACAGACGAACGTGCCTGTACGGTTATAGGCTGCGCCGGCGTGGCGCGAGGCCGTGAGCCTCCATTCCTTCTCGCGGAATTTTGCGGGTTCGGATGCCGCGACGAACTCACAGCGTTCCCACCGGAAACAGGGTTTCCCCTACTCCCGGCGAGGCGCTGCGAACGCCTCACGGCACCCGCGCTCCCTCGCGCGCTTCCACCGCCAATCTCTCTATCCCCATCACCGGGGCGACGGCCGGTGGACAAGCCGTCAGCCCCTCCAGGGAGAGAGAGGCCAGAGCCTTCACCGGTTTCGACATCCTCGATAGATAAGTGGTTAAATCGATTTTGAGTGGTTGAGATTACATCCCCGGTATATCAACCGTACTCCGGGGACGGGAGATGTTTACCGACCTCCACGGCGAGCGTATGTCGCAAGTACTAATCCTCGTCTCCGAGTGGGCAAAGACGAGTTGTTCCCAACGACTTCAGACTCTCGGCGCGGCTAGCTCAGACCTAAATAGGTCTCCGCTTATTTTTATAGTCACCACTAGGCTTTCCTGCACCAACGCCGTAAGGCGCTTGGTCAGTATATTTGGGCCCGTGGCGGCTGAGTGTTCAATGATTTAACAGGGTGCTCTCGGTGTATAACTCATTCTGTGCAGAACCCAATTTCTGACACAATTTTTAATCCTGTACTCAAGAAACTCAGACTTAAAACGTCGACGCGCATAATTCGAGCATGGTGTTCATATTCATAAGGTGTACATGTGAGTCGTTACATGGTGGCGGCATGAGTGCATAAACGGTGGAAGTCTAGAGACCGCGGCCCCTTCCACGGGCGCGTCCCCCTGGTGCACCATTTCCTGCAAAACCGCGTCCACGCGGGTTTCCTCTACTTCCCCCGCCACGCCCGCCTCGGGCTCGCGATGTGTTCCCGAAACCGCCCCGACTTCCTCGCCCGCGGCCTCCGCCGCTGGCGGTGCCGCCAGAGCTCGCAGCGTGGTTGAGGGTGCCGAGGGAGGCGGGAGTCGGGCCCGCCCATCCAGGTTGGAGGGGCCACTCGCACAGGTTTGTGGGGTGGTCGGTGGAGCGGCAGATAGCGCAGCTCATCGACCCGCGGACCTTGCCCTGGCCGTGGAAGTTGCTACGGAAGTCGATGTCGTAGAAAAGCGCGATGGTGGTGAGGTAGTGGTCGGTGACGTTGCTGGTCGCCCCGGCATAGATGCGCCAGGCCAGGTGCAACGCCCCGTCCTTGTCCATTAGCATAATGCGGGAAGCATGGATGCGACTTAGATACTCGTCCCATACCTCGTCTGCCTCCATCTCGCGGTATGGGTCCCCTCGGTCGGTGAGGACGTGGCTTTTGAAGCCTCGATTTTCTGGGCGTTTTAGGGCCTCGATGACCACAGCCTCGGCTTCCTCCTTCGTCGAGGCAGTGAGGCCGGTGATGCACCCGAGGTACGGCGAAACGAGCGGGTTGAGGGGGCTGAAGAAGACGCCGTTCCCGTCGGCCGATAAGCACTTGATGTCGAGGAGGCCCTCGAGGACGAAATGGGGGAGGTCGTAGAGGAGCCAGAAGTACGGAGCCGGGCGTTCGCCAGTCCTATTTGGTGGGGACATCTCGAAACTGTCGATAGGGGCGTTAACTCGAATGCTGATGAGAGTCTTCATCATGGTGCGATCTGTGGCGTCGACACCGGATCCCCCGCCCGCGGGGTAGCATAGGATAGCCGATTTCTGGCGAACAAGTTCTCGCCAGGCAGCCTCCTGGTCCGGTCCGATATTCTGGTACATGGCTTCGGCCATAATCCCAGCGATGTGTGGGAGCTCGCCTGGGTCGTGGATGTTGCCGAAATCGCCGCCGTACGGTAAATTGTTGACAGTAGCGTAGTCGTGGCGGAAGCGGCGTATGACGGTGGGGTTCGATGTCGGGTGTAGAGGGGATGGGGCCTGCACTCGCACGTCTCCCGTGCCGTATTAGATGACGTTGTTACATTAAAGGATTAGCACACACCTGGTCCCTCGCGTCTGTCTCGCTCGTTCGCTCCACTACTCGATGCTTCGGGCGGCGTGCTGCGAAGGCGCTTCGGGGGGGAGACCTCGCCCTCCTCGAGGCGACAAGGAGACTTGTTGGATGGCGACCCCGCCGAGGCAAGGCTACGCCGCTTCGCCTCCTCGAGTTCGCTCTGGAGGTGTAGATCACGACTATCCTCGATCAGGATGTCGTCGTTGTCGTCGGCCGGCGGCGCCATAGCGGTGAGACTCCGCTGTTTCGCCTCCTCTATTTTGCGTTGAAGGACAGGGTCTTGGAGGTCGTCGGCCTCGCGCTGGACCTGAGCGTCGCGGGCGGCGGCCATGTCGGCTGGCAGGAAGCCACCGAGATGCTCGTCCTCCAGCACTTCAACTGGAGCGGAGAGTTAGTTTGATGTCATTACAGTGGTCGCACACATTACCGGCTTTCTTCTTTCCCTTGTCTTTCGAGCGCGGGGGAGTGCTGGTGTGCGGCGGGGATCCCGGGCGGGAGCGAGGCGGGGACCCCGTCATCACTTCCTTGCCTGGGGCCGGGAGGGGAGGGAAATCCTCCAGGGTTGGCGCTTGGGAGGACGTAGCAGTTTCTGCTGCGGCGGCGCTCTGCACCGCCGACGAGGGAGTCGGGACCGCCACGGCTTGCGCCAGCGCAACATTGGCGCCAACAGGGTCCAGGAAGGGGCTATCCCCCCCAGCGGCGGCGAGACGATCAAGGGCGCTGGCGATCTCAGCCGAGTGTGGTACGCCGTGCTGCACGGTCGCGTTCGCAGCCGCGCGAGCTGTCGCAGACTTGGCCCGTTGAGTGGCGCCGGGGGCCGCGGACGCGGGGCGCGACGAGGGGTTGCCCAGGGTCTGGGGCACCCCGGAGCGCGACAGAGTGCCGGACCGAAGTTTGCGAACATTTGTGGTAGGGGTGTTGGTGCCGGACATGGTGGGTGAACGGTATGCGAAGTACGAGGTTGAAAGCCGGTGTTGGGTCGATCTTGGATGCAAAGCGGTCCTGTCACAAAGTGAGTTTCCTAGTATAAGAGCCACGCCACGGCAGGAAACATATCCATCGATATGAGATGGAGATAGGATACTGCCCGAAAAGACTTACCTCATGTTCCGCTTAGCTCAATTGAGACATATCCTTGTTCTCGGATAGTTCTTACTTTGCTGTGTGTTGTTCTCTAGGCACGCCTGTCGCTAATGTGGGAGGATCCAGCAGTATCCCAGGTCTCGAGGTCGGGTTATGTGCCTCACGGCAGGTGTTCTACATGTGCGTGTGTTGTTCTCTAGGTGCGCCTGCCTATCGTGTGGGAGGATTCTGCTTTTGGCGAGGTCGCAGGGTCGATTTGAACGCCTCGTTGCAGACGCTCTGCTTGTACTGGTCGGGGGTGAGAAAGCACCGTGCCTTGGCACCGGGCACTGAGTGGGACGAGGATATCGACGGTCGAGGACGACGCAGGTGTCGATGTGCCCTGTGGCCGACGAGCTGGGGCGAGAGTGCAATGGAAAGAGAGGACTCTGTATCGTGGGTACGTGTGTACTGTAGTTTGCCTCTGTCTTATCTCTCGTATTTGGCGGAGATAAGATCTCATCTTCTGCATAGGCACCATTGGTGTGTTACGGTTTATCGTCGTCGCGATAGGGAGGTGCATTCGACGTGCATCGGGCGCCGAACTTGCGTTCGATGCTGGCCACAAGGGCCAGCGTCGTTCGAGAGCTCGACGATGGTCCGTTCTTGTCCCATCAGTGTGGGTAAATCCCGATCACACATGGTGGTCGGGAACAAGAGCCTGAGTCAAGGCGCTGACTTTTCATTGGACGACATACCGAACTGGCCCACCGTGGCACCGCCGAGAACAAGGATTGCTTTCCCTGAATAAGATCCCGTGACGGCTTCTTCCCAAAATGGCTTCAGACCCGCTCCTCCGACACCATTGACGGAAACTTGACCAATGCAGCGGTTGTAAGACCGTTCTGCCCCTTCAAGGGTTGAAACATTCTCTGGAATCTTATGTAATGTCATATATCAAGTGAGTATTCTGGGCAAGTGTAGTGAGGGACACGCCTTGGCTGCCAGCTAATTCTGAATTAACTAGCGTGTATTCTTGAGACGTCCGTTCCCGCTCCTTTGGTACCAATGAATGCCAGATACTAGTAGTTACGCTATGACATTAGAGAAATCAAATTTTGTGCGCGCACATAGAGTTTTCATGCCGTTCACAGTCCCGGTTTGATATTTCCATTCGGCGGGATTCAATCCGACCCCCTCGACTCTGACCAGAATGTCATCCGAACCAGGGAATGGTACGGTATGATGAGGTTTGATGGATAAGCGTGAATGGGCCGTGTTTGAAGGTAATCGCGAGAGCCTTCTGTTTTGTTGGGAGCGCCATGATATCGATCTTAGGCCTACGAATTCTGACTTCCTTTATATCCCGCGAGATTGTCCGTATTTGGACTGTCGAGATATATGAGTCCTGGATATGCGCACAAAGGAGCGATCATGGTGTAGATTTTCGGCTGGCTGTGCCTCTCACGGCGGAATGGACTGTCATTTGCCGTTTGTCATACAACCGTCATTGGATGAAGCATTGCCAACTTGCAGGAAACAAAGCAAACAAAAGTACATCCTCCAACTACCAAAGCGTTCATTTGTTTCTTGCAAAATGACAGTGCAAGTGACAGTTGCATGGCAAATGTAAAGTGACAGGGAAATAAATGGCTGCCGTGCACGCACTGTCCTTTGCGGGAACACTTGGCTCTCTGCAATGACTTCGTGTTGCGACTTCGTGTTGCACCGCCATGTGAAGTTTACATACAAAAGATGGAATCATTGATGCGATTTCTTAATACTGCTTTCTCCATATGGTAGACGCCGGCGGCCATCACAGGTTGATTACATATGACATATGACGTGCAGTGCAAGTCCAGTGGCCCACAGTGGCCAACCTTGAACTTCCTTTTCTTAGTTTTCGTTTCTCTCATTGCTCTTAGTTGCGTCTGAAATCTGAAGTTTGGAATCACGGCGGACAAGGCTGCATGTAGATCACCGGTCAATGACCAGCGAAACTTAAATGTTGAAAGGAAGAGAGAGGAAGAGCAGCAAACACGTTTTGCAACGGCTGGAGGTGTGTCAAATGAGCTGATGCATGAATGGGCCCTAGTGGGCCGCAGAACTGAACCGTATGCTATCACGATCATACATAGTATACTCTTCTTCGACTATCTCTCTTTGCACGGCCTCTATGGATTGGATCAATCGTTTCGCTATCCATTGAGTCTTCCGACCCATGCGATGCGTGAGGACAGACTGGCACCGCCCGGCGAGGAAGGTGCTCGCCCATGCGGAGAACAAGGCGAGATAGAGGCGACAACCCCGATGTTTAATTGTGAAAACTCACAAATACAAACGATTTACTTCACGATCTACTTCAAACCGCATACCTTGTTTACGCGTTCCAATCACAAACAGGATACATTAAGAAAACATGACAGGCGATTTCACACTATGTACAGAGCAACATGTCGAAGCTATAGTGCTATACGAGTATCAAAGGGTCTCAATCGCCCTTCTCACCTCTTCTGCTCGCAAGTCAAACATACCCAGCTGCCGCTCGCCGTCTCTCTTGAAACGCTCATACTCGATCCCCATCTGATACCGAATCCACTCCTCCACAGTCATGTCCTGCTCAGCTTCGCTCAGGGAGTCGATGTCGACAAAGGGGTCTGTGGCGAGTGGAGGGATGAACGCAAAACCTTCGGGACTTGTGTGCGACTTATTCCACTGGGGTGGCTCATCGATTGGACTAGGAGAAGCAGCGCGCGGAGGAGTGACAGGGAGAGGATCCACTCTCATCGACGCTTCAACTTCCGCCATTTCTACGTCATCATCTCCATCGTCTATCACCTGGCTCGGAGGAAAGACCTGGGATCGCTGTGGTAGTTCTCCCACAGACTTCTCCTTTCCTTTCCCCTCGCTTTTCCCCTTCACTTTGGCCGCCACTTTAGTCGTCTTCGGTTGTTCGTCGTCGGTGGAGATATCAACGACTTGGACTTGGTGGCCACCTCCGCCTTCGGTATCGTCACTGTTGCTTTCCTGATCATCGTAATATTGCGCGTCCATGTTTGTCTTGGATAGATGCAGCTGAGACTGCGAAGTAGAGCGGGGTTTTTGCGCTGGGGGAGAAGATGTACGGAATGCTTTAGATTTCGGGTTTCTTGACGTAGAGGCGTGCAAGTCTGCCGTTTGCGAGGAGGATGGACCAGAAACATGAGATGCTTGCTTAGACACCTTCCGCGGGACGGGAACAGCTGCGACGGCCTCTAGTTGCAACTCGTCAAATGCAGCGGTGCTCGTATTCGGCTCAAAACTAGGGTGCTTGGGTTTAGCCTTCGCTTTGGCTGTCGTGCTCGTGGTGCGGGACATCGCCGGGGCGGTGGAAGTTGAACGTGTGGATGCCTTTCTGGTACGCGTCGGCGGGGCTGCAGGCTCCGGCTCCTCATCCTCCACAGCCTCCGCTGTTGGTATCGGAACAACTGGCTTCGAAGCCGATCGTGAAGATGGTTTGCGTCCTCTCGGTGCTTTGGGCTCCTCCGCAGCCTCTTCAGCTTTCGAGGAAGGTTTAGACTTCGATTTCGCAGCGGGAGGCCGCTGGGAAGTGGGCGGAGGGAGGTATTGCTCCATCTCCATCTCGACATCCTCCTCTGGATCCTCGTCAGCGGGCGGTGGTGGGGGTTTGGCTTTGGCTCGAGAAGGAGGCTTCTTGGCCTCGGTTTCCTCCGCACTGGAGGGTTTGGATTTAGCGCGGGATGGTTTACGGACAACAGCTTCAGGAGCTTTTGTTTGCGATCTAGAAGATGGCCTCCTGGTCTCCAGTTCCTCAGTCTCGCCGTCGTCCGCCGTATCACGCAGCTTCTTCTTCTCCTCCTTTCGGGACGCCACAGCCGGTTCATCCATATCCACCTCCTGGCTTTTGCCTTTTGGCCGGGACACTGACTTAGTCCGTGACCGGCCGGGAGGGGGAGGCGGGAGGGGAGCAATAAACCACCCGTCGTCGGATGATGCGTCATCTGGGGGTGGCTGGGGTTTGGACTGTGAACGGGACGCTGGCTTCTTCCCCTCCTCTTTCTCGACATCTTTGGGTTTGGATCGAGACGGCTTTCGAGGCACTGTTTCCTCGGCAACCTGACCGCCATCTAAATTCGTATCGACGTCGCGTGCTTTCGATTGAGATCGAGAGGGCTTTCGAGGAACTGGTTCCTCTGCAGGCTGGCCGTCATCTAAATCCGCATCGATCTCGCGTGCTTTCGATTTAGATCGAGACGGCTTTCGCACGACTGGACCCTCCCCGTCGTCGGTTCCTACACCTCGAGGTTTCGATTTCGACCGAGAGGCTTTGCGTGGCACCTGGGGCTCAGCCGGAGGTTCCTCGTCGTCGTCGAAAAGATTAGCAGCGCTGAGTGCAGAAGCTGGTCGAGAGACAGACTTGGATCGTGATCGGGCTGCAGTAGTCGGTCCCCTTTGCCGGGTCGGAGGCGGGGGCGATACGGCTTTATCCTCATCCTCAGAGGCTTTGGGCCGCGAAACAGATTTGGATCGACCGCGCTTCTTTGGAGGTGGAGTGACTTCCTCTTCGTAGAGAGGTACGTCCTGAGCCTTCGAATTCGCCCTAGAAAGACTCCGGGTGGTGGTTCGTGGGGTTTTGGCTGTGGAAGTTGTAACCTTGCGAGGTGTTTTGCCAACAGTTACAGGAAAGGGCACGGGGGCGTCCTCGTCGGACCCATCATAAGTTTTTGTAGGCATAAATACGTCGGTATGACTCGGTGGCTTGGCTTTTGTGACCCGTTTTGTGGTCTTGGGTTGTTTTGCCGGTGGTGGAGCCGAACCGAAGGCGAGGGCAAGAAATGGGCAGGGGTCCGACGGTTTATCGCGGTCCCGATGATGTTTCCTAGAAGTAGGGTATATATTGAAAAGCTGCCTTGTGAAACGGCGCGGAGATAAACGTACATTGGGTCGTCGTCGTCGTCCCAATTTCCGAGAGCTATATTGCAATATAGACAAGCACCGGTGTCGTCGCCGGCTTCTGTTGGAGTAAAGACGAAGCCCGCATGGGCCATCTATGGGTCTCTTCAGGAACCGGCAACTACGAAGTTGGGCAACTGCACCTTTTTCGATGTGGCCATATGTTTCTTGTTCTTATCATGCTTCCATCCGTGGGCGGTAAAGGTCTCCAACCTGGCTTTTTCCATGGCTTTGGAGGTCGGCAGTCGTGTTTTGTCCGGAAACACGAACCTAAAACGCGTTATCTTCTGCAGGGTGGACGGAATCCGACCCACGCACCTCCCATGCGAGTCTGCGTCGCGCCTCAAGCCACAGCGCACATTGGCCCATGCGCAGACCTTTGCGCACTTTGTCCAGTGTATGTCAAACGGATCGTCGTCCTCTGCCCATTCTGTGACCTGCTTGTTGCACATGAAGCAGGTTGCGTTGTCCGGATCTTCGGTGCTGGGGTCAAAATAAAAGCCGGCTTCTGCGAGGGTATGGGGAGTGGCCTTCCAGGTGTTAGGGTGCGGCCATTTCAAGGATTTCCCGCGTTTTTGCTTCAAGAACGAGTTGAGTCGGTTTTCCAGGACCTCCATCGTCAGAGCCAAACGCGAAGCCGTCTGTCACGAGACTGTCACGCGTTTGGCAAGCAGCAGCAAGCAACCACAGCCACATCCCGTGCTTCATTGAAGTAACTTAACTTCCATGAACGCTCTCACTGTCCGCCGGATTATCAACCCAACTGGTGCGAGTTCTCATCTAATATAAAACATGCTCATATTAATCATGTAGACGATGAGATTGAGCGTGGTGTGACTCTACTGACTGCAGCATTTCGTGCAGGTTTATCGTTCCATCTTTATATTGAACTCGCGCTGAGACGCTATCAGCACCCGGTACCTTTGACGATTCACTCACGGGAGGAGATCGGGACATTTCTCCTGGCCTCCACCGTGCGAATCTCCGAGCAGCTGCAGTCGGGGGCGAGCTTTGGGTTGCGGGTTTCGGCCCCACGGACATCAGCGCAGTTGCAGTGTGGTTTGGCCCGGGCACCTCATATCTGGCAACGTAATTCATTCTAATCTACGCGGGTTTCAATGAACCAATCTAGCGAGGAACAACGCGCCGCGGGGTGGACTGACGTCCAGTCCAAATTCACACCGGAACTGCAGAGGTGGTGGTCAGAATATGTGCGTTTTCAATTTACTCTCAGTGAAAAGGCTATATCTCGCCCTAGTACATTCCTCGGTACGATGCGTGGAATGAATCCTGTTTGGGCGCAGGCACAAAGCACCAGTCGTGGCATCTGCAGCTGCTTGGGACCGACCCGACGAAGCAACGCAGTGGCCTCGCTGCAACCCTCATTCAGGCTGTGGAAGAGGTAGCCTGACACTGTTTTCATCGACGCTGCTCACAGCATTCAGAGAATCACTGATGGTACAATGATGTGCCTCGAGACGACCAACGACCCGAATGTAGGTTTCCCCTCGACTGTTACTTCAATCTCGACTTTTTCTTTACAGGTCGCATTCTACAAGAAACGCGGCTTCCAAGTGTGCGGCGACCCCCTCAGTATAGTGGGTGTGGGTGGCGAAACCACAATGACTTGCTTAGCCAAAGATGTAAAGCGCAAAGCTGTTCAAGACTAGGGATACAATTTCAAGATGGTCAGCTACATTTCGGTCAAGATAAATGGTCAAGGAGCAGCAGCAAGCGCAGCCTTCGTCTCCTCCTCGTCTTCCTCCTCCGACGTATCCGCGAACGTCTGCTGGATGGCGGGGAGGTACATGTTCAGCTTCCACATGCTGCCGAGGGTGAGGTTCGTGTGGTCGAATGCCAGCGCCACGACTGGCTCCCGTCTCGGCGTCGCACTGTCCGAGGAACGAGGCACGGTCCCGACCGGCGGCGGCATGCGCGGATAGCGCGCAGAGAAGTGCGTCAGGAGGACGTTCTCAGCGTTCATCCTGAGGACTATGGTAAGGACATGAAAATGTTGAATGTAACAAGCACGTACTTCCGAGCGGTTTCGATGGCCTGCCCCACGGTGCTGTGCGCCTTGACGCGGGCCATCGCCTCCTCTCCGTCACCCATAGTCGCCTCGTGGATGAGAAGCGTGGCGCCTTGCCCCCCGCGGACAAGGCTTTGCGTCGGGAGCGTGTCGCCGGAGAAGCTGCGAACGATCAGCGACGCGCCGTTAGTTCAGGATCGGGACATACACGAGACTCCACCCGTCTTGGTGCCGAAACACCACCCCATAGCACTTGACCTGGTGAAACACGTCGATGGTGCTAAAGCTCTGCAGCCCGAGCGCGACGCATAGACGCATGCCCGCAGCCGCCGATCTGGCGAATTCCATACGTGAGAAGAGCACAGCGGGCACAGAGTAGGATTCGCATACCGTTCATAGTCAGTCCACGGCTCCGCACCCTCAATTTTCCACATTCCGTGGTTGAGGTACTCGCCGGAGCGCTTGATGTGCATCGCGTCGCTTATAACAGTGACCACGCCATTCGAGTCGTTGAGCCCAAGATCCTCGATTTCCGCGAGCTCCCGCAGGTAGAGGTGGAGCTTGTGGATCGAGACCAGATACAGGGGCTGTGTGGCTGGCGGATTGAGCTAGTTGGACATTGAGAACGACATAATCGTCGAGCAGGGTCGGAGCACAGACCTGCCGCCGCTTCGCGAGTATTTTCGCGACGCCGGTGTGGTGATCACCGTGGATATGGCTGACGAAGATACATCGCAGATCCCGCAGGACATTGTCCACGTCCGGTCCGAAATGGCGAGCGAGTTGGCCCCAGGTGCCTTCGCCGGCGTCAAGAAGAATGGAACCCCTTGACGGAATCCTGATAAGAGTAGAGGAAACTGCGCAGCCTAAGCTCAATGATATGATATGGTGGCAATCAGAAAGACGCACCGTTACGGGACGAGGTTGGCACGGCGCTAGCGGTTCCGAGTGGTATGACACCGACATCAGCTCCGCGGGTGATCGGGAGCGTCCCACTGAGAGCGCGTTCCTTCACCTTGGACTGCATCTCGGCAAAGTTTTGCAGGATCGATGGTGAAAGAAGCAGAAGTTCTGGCGAGTTCGGATTCGTAGCGGGGTGGAAGTGATCTTTCCTCTCCGCTGGAAGACGGCCTGTTTCGGGGACACCGGCGGGGCGCACATTCATGCGGAGGCTCGGCTCCATGATAATGCAATTGGGGGGGAGGTCGGGGATCACTGCATTAGGAGGGTCAGTAAACGCCATCAGAGAAGGGATGGTCTTCTCACTGGAAAGCTGTTTCTTGGGCTCAAGAGAGTAGTGTGGAATGGGAAACATTTCGGCATCCAACTGATGCAGTCTTAACTGATTAAAAGCGGCGGTCGTGAAAGTAACTTTGTCAAGGCCGTATTCCGGGGCCGATATAACATGCTTTAACTTTGATTAAGCGCTTTCAGGGAGGATGGGGATGTGAAGTCATACATGGGCGGTGGGAGGGAATCCGTTCATAAACTGGATGTACCTCGCATCCTCAAGAACACCATCTCCGCACATGTGGACGACGGTTCGGACAGCAAACTCGGCGAGATCTTCTGGCCGCGTGGAGCGCAATTTGGCATAGAAGGGAGAAGTTTCGAACGAAGAGATCAGGGACGGGATGTACGTCGGCGACGGGACGTCCAAGATAATCACAACCTAGTGGACATTGTCATTCATGGGAGGGAAGTGGAAGCATAGCACTAACCGCAGGTATCTCAGACGGCCCGATACAGTCCTGAGGTTGCACGATTCTCTCGACGGTCTCATCGCCCTGCTTCACGGTTACAGTGATATTCTGGCCGTTCGTGAGCTGAGAACGCTTGTGTTTCGGGACACCCAAGGCGTTGGACTTTTCGACATCGAATTTGCCCCGGACTGACGGGCCAACGACCACGTACGCCAAAGTGGGTTCGGCGTCGGCAGACCACGGGCGTGTAAACTTTGGGAGCTGGTGATGATAGCCGGAAGGGATCCTGGGCCTATTGTACATGTCGACCTGAAAGCGGTGACTACTAGGCCCCCAAAGAGGGAGGGGATGCGTACATTCTTGGTGTACTCTGGGATGCGGGGCTCCTCCGGAGAGTCTGTTCGTTTCTGGCGCTTACGCGGTTGGGTATCCCTACACCTTCGCGCTGGCGAGGGCGCTGCAGCGGTCGCGGGGAACATGGTATTGATCATGAGTTTGCGCCATTCTTGCGCCAGTTCACCAGTTAGCTTCTCAGCACAAAAGTCATCCGTGTCCGTTAGATCCTTGAGTGAAGGATCCGATTCGCGCTTGCGTTTGGAGCCAGCCTCTTCTCTAGACTCTTCATTGGGCGCAGCGACTGCCAACATGTTATGGGACGAATCCAAGACGGGGATACTGTAGACGGTGATGTTCTTATCCCGATATGTTGGACGGGGCGACGCGAGATCGGATAACATGGGGACTTCAGTAACATTTATCCTCATCGAGGCTCTAGAAGATGAATGGGTTTTGGTCATGGAAGCTTGGTATACCGAGGAAACGGACCTGTAGATATACGTTCGCATCGAAGCGATCGAGTGCATGAGCCCAGGCGGACCAACAACGTCCAAAGTGTTGAGCATTTGGTCCGCGGAGGACATGAGCATTCCTGGAAGATCTCAGGGCCAAATCCACAGAAAAAAAAGAGAACCGTGCGCACCAGGGAGACCGCCAGCGCGCTGAGCTCCAACTTGAGTCAGAAAGAAAGCGCGGGTACTTTTTCGATGTGCCTTTTTCTGCGTGAAAGCTCTGTTGGAGTTTTCTGCGACATTGAAAATGTATTTGGCTTGGTCGAACGTAATAACAAGGGAAGGCTCTGTGTCAGTAGTCGCAGTCGTAATAACTGAAGCAGTCCAGCTCATGGGGAAAAGGCGAAAAAAGAGAGGCGGAAGGAGAGCAAGGTCGCCTTTTAAAAAGCTTTCTCTGACACTTTAAAGCCAAGAAGCCTGTCAGTTGTAGCAACGACTGCGAAGCAGCGAAGAAGAAAGAATTCAAGTCCAAATCCAATCAAATCCAAATCCGTCCAAGGATTGATCGTGCTCACGTGCCCTGCAAACCAAACCGCGACGACCTCATTGTCAATGGTCCTCAAGAGCTTTCAGAGTAGGTTGATCCAGACGCGTTTATTTGTTCATAAAACGCCGACTAACAAGCTCAAAGGACAGGACATATAGTTCTTCTTACCACTTTGCCGCATCCCGCTACAAGAGAGCATCCAACATTGAGCAAATCGTCCGATGTCTTCTGACACTAAGACTGGTGGATACCCCGGCAGATTGCAAGACTATCGCAAGCCCACATCCTGTTATCTTTCTCGTCGATTTAGACCAATAAATGTTGCCACAGCTCATTTCTCTGATGTCAGCCACAGCATATTTTTGACGTGCAACATGTTTCTATGTACCGTCTGCCTTCAATCGATAGCTGGGAGCCAGCCTATGAAGGGCGTGGCATGGACTATGTTCTCGAGTTGAGATTCAGATCTTTTGCCTCTTTTCCAACACGTTCGACTGGAATATTCAAGAGCGGACATCACTCGAATCCCAGGAAAGGATACATATTCCTCAATATTATGTTCACGATGACGGTGCGATAGGCTCTAGGTATTCAAATCCACAATAAAACTTCGATACGTTGGGAATTCTCAGAAGAACGAAACCGCAGAATTAAAATCGCGAATCAAGCAAATAACAAGACGAGCGGAATCTTGCGATCTCAATTCAATTTTTGTGTAGCTCCCTGCGGTAAAGAATACCGCCTCATGCTCCTGGGCTGCAAAAGCGGCGTGCCGTACCGGACCTTGGCTGAACTCCTTCTAGTATCCATTGTTACGGACCCAGCTTCCGACCACTGAGGATCAAATGGAGCGGTTCACAGATGAGCGATTCGCTCCCAACCGTTTTGTTCACCACCCTGGAAAATATCTAGGGAATCTTATCTGCGGCGGCTCACTGAGCGACAACGAGCAAAGTAATGTTTGCACAGAGCTCAACGGCGTTCGTGCGGGCAGTGATTTCTACGGTAGTCCTCCGGATGCGAAAGCAGGCCCCACATACTTCTCCGATATCGCGATTGCACAACCGTGGGTGTGAAGAAAAAAGCCAAGGCGATGGACTCGTTTGCTTTTCGAGGTGGAAAGTGAGTCTCTACTCGTCATCTCACAAATTTTTCGGTCGCAACTGGAGCCACAAACTTGAACATATACAAGGACTGCTGAATCTCCAATCCTGAACAAAAGAAAATCAACGGAATAGACAGCCTTGAGAAGGTAACCGCGGAATCAAAAGAAGTCGATGGAAAAAGACTATCGATGCGATACATACCTCTATCATGAGGCAAACATAGCTCCATTAACTTACTGAATAGTATGCACTATGCAGGGTGGATGTTCACAGGAAAGACGCAAATTGGCGGGGAAAAATTGGTTGGACGTGAGATTGGATTTTTCGAGTCTGTACCTGTTTTGAGGAGTAGTGAATGTCCATCGGATGTCGCGTCGATTCCGCCATGTCGCGTCTGCGTAGGTCTGCGTGTGAAAGAGGTCTGCGTGTGAAAGTAGTAACGACAGCATCGAGTGCTTCTTGAGCGGCACCGATTTTCCCACGTCACTCAACTCTCACTAATAAGCCAACGCCCATTATTTTATCTTCTTCCTTCGATGCAATGGGACCGTCTATCGCATATGCTATAGTAGCGGCTCTCGCCTCGGTGCAGTTGGCTCTGGCCCATGAGCACCACGACGAGATCAGCGAGGCCGAAGCCAACCAGCCGACCGACGCGATTCTATGGATGCATATCGTCCTCCAAGCGACAGTTTGGGGTTTTATCTTTCCGATAGGAATGGTATTGGGAATAACGTTCGTCTCCTGGAATTTTTCCCTGCATTTTGTCTCAGTGAAGGCCAATCCAGCCGGAGTCGATGGCATGTCCCGCTCCAGGTATGTGAACCCTGCTGAACACACCAGAAATCGAGATCTAAGCCGATTGTTATTGCACAAAAGACCGTAGGTATAGTCTTGACGCTTGGAGGGTACATCCTCGGTATGTGAACGATTGTCTTCGAAAAGGTACAGGCTGTTTACGAGACTAGGCCATTCACACAAAGGGCGCATGTTCCTACCGTCCGCGCACGGCTCGTTCGCGACGGTGCTCTTTACACCCATCGCGACCCAATTCGCTCTCGGAGTGTATCTCAAGCTCCACATTCATGAACAATCCATACGCCCGTGGGCTGTCCGACTGCACGGCGTCGTAGGCAAGGCGTACCCCGTCTTGGGCTGGACGCAGATGCTTTTCGGTGCGATCGCCTACCGTGGCTACTGTCGCGGCGGCGATCTCGAGCAGTGCTTGGCCCATTATATCATGGGCTCAGGTTTCATCGCATACGGCGTCATCATGGCCATCATGCTCCTCGCCGGCGAGGCCTGGGTCCGTCGGAGTGGCCGCAGTCCTGAATGGTGGGACTCTTGGGTGATCATGCTGTGGGGAATCGGTAGGCGCCCTTCGCCGACCTTTTGTTTTGGCTCATCATTATTTAGTGAATACGTTCACGGAGCACCGCGGCAATACATGGTCGGTCAAGGATATGCAGCACACGTAGGTGTTTTATGTATCATACAACATATATAATCAATGACATAAATAGGATTCTCGGTGTCGTATGTGTGTTTTATGGGTTCTATTTTATCTTGGTGAGGTGCTGAAAATTTTTCAGGGTGGGTCGGAGGCTTGCTGGGAATTTTCCTCGCCCGCAACAACAAGGTACGCTATTCTTCCAGTTTTCTGACATCATCTTTATCGCTTCCAGCGCAATGTGGTCCCTTCATTGATGTAGTAATCTCCGTCCTCTCTCCTCTCATTCTCTTATTATTCTTACAGCTTAATACTAACGGGATGGGCGATGTCCGAGCACGCGCAGCACCTCATGATCTCGACCAAGGTAAATACCCGAATTTGGCCACTCTTCCCCCCCTCTAATTCGTCTGAGGTGCACACCATGTTCGGGTATACCGTGGTGACTGCGGGCGTCACCCGCATTCTCGAAGTCGTATTTTTTTCCCCGCCGAGCAAATCCGCGGAAGTCATCGATGATGATAATAACAGCGACCACACCCTCGCCGAGCCGAGCCCGCGCTATCCCCCTGCCTCGCGGTATGTTCCCACTACGGACAACTCGGCAGATAGCGACAAGGCGGCCGCCGCAAAAGCATTCCGCCACCTACCAGCTTTCGTGAGTCTTTCGTCCTGTGTAATAAGTTTTCGTTGACCTTTTTTTGTCAGCTCCTCGTCGCATCGGGGTATGCCGTTTCCTTTCAGATGTACGGCATCCCAGCTCACACCTCACAGCGTAATCTTCATGTCGGGAACCGACGAGGAGCTCAAATTTGTGCACGACAATGAGATGGACCATGTCACGTATCTCCTCATCATGTTCAGGTTCGTTCACATTTCACTTCTCGGCCCTGTGCATGTTTTTAACCTCGAGTAGCATCGCGTTCGCGTTGTACACGCTCGCTGTGCTCCTGATCCACCTGTATGCGACGACGGGGCGCAATGCGCCCGCCAAGGAGGACGGGAACAACATCGCGATGACCGTTCCTCGGTCGAAGTGGTACTCGCGCGTGCCGAACGCGGAGAGACCGCTGCATGTTATTGGGGAAGACGAAGAAGATTAGAGGAAGCTGTGTTCTCTGTTGTAGATGTGATTGTAACTGGTGCTGCCATCCAATGTGTGTAATCTAGCGCTCGGTATCTGGAATTCAGGTACGCGGTGGGTCGAATTTGCGAGTGCACACTCCCCAAGCCCGAGATCTTCGGGGATCTACGCTTTGTCATAGTCTTGACATATGACCGTCATAAGTTGCCGAAGCGCGCCTTCAATGGTACTATATAAGGCGCGTCTCAGTTCCACGATTTCCTACTCTTGCATCTCGCCTCCATCCTTACTTTCTACATTGCCATGCAAGCCCATACTGCGCTCGTCCTCGGTGCAACCGGTCAGGTTGGCGGCTATCTGTTGAAAGAGCTCCTTGCGCGCCAGCACTTCACGCGCGTCGGCGAGTTTGGCCGCAGGAACACGAGCCTCGAGAGCCTGCCGGCCGAGGGAAAAGACAAGCTCGAGCAAAGGACGATCGATTTTGAGAAGCCCGACGCGGCGGGCCTGCGCGACGGCAAGTGGGATGTCGTGTTCATCGCCCTTGGGACGACCGCGAAGGCCGCCGGCAGCTCTGAGGCGTTCGAACGGATCGACAGAGAGTCTGTTGCTGCTGTACTTTGAACTCTGCGCGTGCCCGCTCACCTGCTTGCTGGGCTAGGTATGTTATCAACGCTGCGCGCGCGGCCAAGGGCGATCACCCGCAGCGTCTCGTCTACGTTTCTGTGCGTCGGCCTCGTTTTGTTTGAATGCCGACGTTGACGGAGAGTAGAGTGGGGGCGCCAACTCCAAGTCCACCTTTCTCTACCCGAGGTGAGAGACTGGAACTCGAGGCCACTGTAAAATTAAACATGCCACTTGCAGGAGCAAAGGTCTGACGGAAGAGGGATTGGCAAGTCTTGGGTATGAAGACACGATTGTGTTCAGACCTGGCTTTCTCGCGGGCACGAACAGACCCGAGCCTCGATTTGCGGAGAAAATGGCCTCGTACGTGCTGAACTAGTCTTTGGGTGGTCTGACGAATTTAACAGGGTCGTTACGGGCGTCCTGTCTCATGTGTCCTCAAGTTTGGAGATCCAGGTATGCATTCAACTTCAAGAATGAAATACAACGCCGCATCTAATACCATCCAGATCTCCGCGCTGGCGAAGAGTCTCGTCAGGGCTGGCGAGCTCGGATCGTCTGGGCTCCCACCGGCTGCCAAAGCCACGCAAGAGGGCAAGGACGGCGCGCGCTTCACCCTCATCAACAACGCAGGCGCCCTCGCACTCTCCAAGTAGTGTTATGTATTATACCCATTGTACAATATTATACACCTGCACCGGACAGGATCAGTTACTTGCTACAGATATAAGATACATGGTAAAGTAGGATGTGGGTATGTATGAGTATTATGATCCTGTAGCTCCTCGACTGGAGGCGGCGGGCTTCGAGCGCGTCGCGGCGGGAAACGGCAGCGAGTAGCGCTTCGTGAGCGATTTCAGCCGCTGGAACGACCCCATTTTGACCTGTCCGTGCCCTCGCTCCCGCATCAGCGACTCGACGCGCTCCGCCGGCGTCTTCGGCGCGTCCTGCAGCAGCCAGATCGACGGGATCGACTGGTTGACGGGCTCTGTAATCAAGTCGTCAGCCGAAAGTCGAGGAAAACAGAAGAGAAAATGGAACAGACCTTCGTTCGCAAACGGATGCTGGTGGTCCAGCGAGAACTGCGACCGCCGGAGGCTCACGAGCTCATTCTCGGCGGCGCTCCGGCTGGGCATGACGTGTATGTCGTCCCGCGTCTGCATCGCTATGACCGGCGTGCGCGCGACGACCTCAATCTCGTCGATGCTTGTCCGCCGGGGCTGCGCGAAGACGGGCTCTGTGTCATCAGTGTCTGACTCTGACGTGTCCCGCGACCCAAAGTCGAGGAAGGACTCGGCGGTCGACGTACGCTCAGGCGTGGCCGTGGCGGGGCTGACCGCGGGGCTGATTGAGGGCAGTGATGGCACCGGCGGGTGCGAACCCTTGCGACCCTTGATGCTCGGCATACGGAGGCTCCCCATCGAGGTTCGGAGGCTGCGCCGTCGCGCGGCGGACACGGTGCTGACACGGTTCGCGTCGGTAGTGCGCTGGCTGCGGGTTGTACGCACGCTTTTGCCGCTGCGCGTGCTCCGGACGCTTCGCGTGCTGCGAGCGCTATGGATGCTGGCGGTCTCTGAAATTTCTGGTGTTGGTTCGGAGGTTGGGGTTGGAGTAGGCGATTCGGAGGTAAACATGGCGATTTCTGACGGGGACGGGGACGGCAGTTTCGTCATCGTAGGCGAGACCGGTTTCGGTTCTAACAGCTGCGACTCATCCATAGATGGTTGCTCCGTGGCCTGCGACTGCTCTGAATGCATGCGCGAGATGGCATCCAGACTAAGCCCGGGCAGACTCAGTGTTGAAGACGCGGAAGGAGACTTGCGGTGATTTAGTGAGATGACCTCTGCAACCTCGATCACCGCGTCGCCCTCGTCGTCGTCCGAAGCTACTCCAGCGTCAAATTCGTCCATCTCGTCCATCTCGCGCGCCAGCTTCTCTGCTTGCTGCCACGCATCGTTCAGCTCGGCCTCGAGCGACGCGATTTTTTTACGGGCAGCAATCAGATCCGTGGTGCGACGGCCATAGCTGCTGTTCAACTGAATAGAATGTGGTAAGTTCGGGAGTCGCTGAAACGGAAACGTTGGTAAGCGCACTTTGCGGAGCGCGATCGCAAGCGCGCTGGCCCAATGAACGTCAAGCAAGCGCGTAATCTGGGCAACTTGATCGGCAATCTGGAGCAGATCTTCGAGTAACTGGTCGCACTCGGCGGTCGTCTGGGACAGTTGGCTGGTGAGTTTGGCAACGAGGGCCGCGTCCTTCTCCTTGTCGTTGTAGCCGGAGAACGAGTGGAGCGCCTGGAGGAGCATCGTGCGGCGATGCACCGTGAAGCGGTACTTGGACTGTGTCATGGCCTTGAGCGCGTTCAGCCGCTCAAGCTCGGCCGGAAGACTGCGGTCTAAATTGTCGATCGACAGCACTCGTATGAACGACTCGCTGGAGGACGAACGAATCGCGCGCGACACGAGGTCCTGCAGCTCTTTCGAATTGAATGTCCCTGAGCAGAAACTCAGCACGCATCGTTTTTGAAAAAAAATCCCAACGTGTGTACATACAGAGCGCGGCCTCAAGCGGCAACCCTTTCCACTTGACTGGCACCGATTCGAATTTCATTTGGGGCGGTGGGGTGAGTGCGGCCACCTTGGGCACCGCTGTAATGTTTAGCGGCTCATCTGGCACCTGTGGGGACTGCCGCGTGGGTGGTAGGGATGGAGGGTTGTCCTGCGGTGGCGGCGAGTCGTACTCCCGCTCGGTAATAGCAGCGAGAGTCTTGGAGTCCGTATGAGAAGAATGTTCCCCCGATGATGGCGCACTGTAGCGCGGCGACGCTCCTGGGCTATAGAGCGTAGAGTCCCGGGGTGATTGGGACGGTGCGTTCGCATCCAGTGGGAACACGGAGTTGCGAGAAGAAACATGTCTAGTCCGCGGACCCATTGGTGCATTCTGGGGTCTATCCCGCAGCGAGGGTCTGCGAGAGAGGTTGGGTAAATCTGGCGCGTCCATTGCGAGAACACCTCGTGGACAGGTCGATGAACGCGATCCGTCAAGTCAAGACAGTGGAAACTAAGAAGCAGAATCCTTCAACCTCAACAATCCCACGGAGGCTCCCGCTAAATTAAGGCTCGGGATTGCATCACTCAGGAACCGGGATGCCGCCCCGGCGCTTTCAGCGCCCAGCGTTTGTCCCACGTCACTTGGCGGCCTCGAGGCCTACAGTGCAATTCCGTTACTGTATTAATTTGTGATAAGGTCCATTATACAACGCGTCCATAGTATGTTACCAGTGTCCTCGAAGACTTAGTAGTGGTAGTAAGTAGCTAGACACCGATGGGGAAGCGGAACGTGTTCAGTGGATCCACAGCAGCCTTAATCGATTTGAGACGGGCGTAGTGAGATCCGTAGTAGAGGGTCGACGCTGTGCAGGTCTGTCAGTGTGTGTCATACATACATAGGCGAGGGGGCGGTAAGTACCATTCGCAAGCCGATCGTCCGCGTAGTTCAAATAAGCCCTAGTCGGAGAATAAATACACTAAGGGGAGGTAAAGGAAATACTACACACCCATAGCTCCAGTTCGACGGGCTGTTGGAGACGATACTGTTCGCCATCCCGTCGACGAAGGTAAACCCGTCTGCAGGGTATGGTGGGGCGCTGTTTGCCGAAGAAGCATACATTTGTATCGTGAACAGCGTGTCCCGCTTTGAGAACGCCGTTGAATCTAGGGGAACCGCGTTGATCGCAGAGTTAGAACCGCCGTAGAGTTCGACCTGAACGAACCACGACTAGAAAACTATAAGAATCCGAACACGACAACAGACGAGCGTGCGCACCGTTTTCGACGAGAATCCCTGCACGGCCATGTACGTGACAAACGCCTTGATGGCGGCCGCAGACATCGGCGACCCTTGAGGGGTCATGAGAGACTTTGTGTAGAACGTGTCCCTCGCTTCCACCGCGGTAGAGGTATTCAGAGGCTCGCCGGCGAGGACAGATACACTGTTGATGTAATTCCCGGGTGAGATATTCGACCATGATGGCTTGGGCATCGTCTTCAGATAGGGCGCGACCGTGGCGTTGAAGGCGCTGGCGCTGCCATACCACGCACCAGTCCACCCAACTGTAACGTGCGAAGTAGATGGTCCCGCAGAGAATACGAGCTCAGCACCAAATTCCGCGGGGATGTTCGTAGCGGCGAAGGTCTGGAAGGATGCGATAGCGTTGGAGGCGACTGTGATGTTGAGGCTGTTCCAGCCATACTGGAAGACGATGGCGGAAGGAGGTGCTGCGAACGTCTGCACCTCGACGGACGTGACGATGCCCAGCGATGGGGAGGCTCCTCTGATGCCCTGCACGTAGTTTAGCACTACAAATGCAAGAATCACAGATGACCCACCCAGAACAGATCGGGATTCACAGTCGAGGACGCGGCAACAATGGTACCGTTGGCAAGGACCACGGTGGCGGATTTTATCGTGTCAAGGGTTAAGCCCCACGCACGGCTGGTGAATCCAAACCCGCCGTAGCCACTGTGGCCACCAATGCCAACCTGATGGAAGCACCGGTTAGTTCTAGCTGTATGCGACTTTGTCGGATGCATACATAGCTACATGTCCCGTGGGGAATCGCACGCCCGGCGGCATTCAGAGCAAGCGCTATATCACCCAACCGGTTGCCCATGTCGATCAAAGCCGTATTATTCGACGAGCGTACAGTTATGGCTTCATCTCACTCAATGCCTGTTTCGATTGCAGCGGCGACAAACACACCTTTCATTTTACTTAGATCCACCACCAAGGAACCGCTGTTGCCCCCCAAACCATTGGCAATATACGAATGCTACGAGACGTTAGCTGGAGTTGTGCGATGAGTATGCATGCGCGTACCCCTCCGCTTCGGGCAACCACTTCCATGTTCTGAGCCGCGCCGACCTGGATGGCTGCGGCGACCTGCTGGGCATTGGTTGGGTACGCAACGGCCAAAGGTGAAAGCGTGAATCGTCTGTTGACTGAGCAAAAAGTCAAAACGTTGTTCACGCCGTCCAACCGTCGTACTCACAAGCCTGAGTTACTGTCGAGTAATTTGAGTCCGTCGGATACACTGCAGAGACGCCATTAGCAGTTAGTCCCTGCTGCAGACTTTGAGCTGCTGTGCCAAGTACGACAGAGGCTAGGACGAGAAACGGAAGCATGGTGGGGATAAGCGCGAATGCAAAATTGCACAGCGCGATACCCTCTTAAGTATGGTAGTGTCAGCCAATGACATGTCTGTCGACGGGCGTTTCATGCCGTGGAGTGAAGGGCCCTGAAGGCTAGGCAAGAACAAGCCACCCAAATGTCGCAATGGCGCGGAACTAACTTGACACTTTTGTAGACGAAGTTGAAGTTCGGTTACCGCCAAAGAGTTGGCGGTCTAGATGCACTGCCAGCAGCCAGTACTCCGGTGCTCTCCTCGCGTTCGTTGGTGGATGAGAGCAGGCGATAGAAGAGGAAGATGTGGGTTTGCACTTTCATTTCCGGTCGTTGGCAGTTGCGCGGTCACCACTGACCGAGGAAAAGGAGGCGTCGGCGGTGTAGATCGCCCGCACTTATTTCCGAATGCGACGGATTCTGTTTGAAGCATAGCATGCGCTGCCAAAGCAATGATAGTAATACGCGAAACATCTTAGTCTGGATCTATTGGCGGACCCTTTGGTGTAAGTCAAATTCTCGTGATCGCGAAGTGACGGCCCGTGACTTTAGTGTCCCACGTTCCCAATTGGGAATGCACCTATTTATTGTATCTTGCGCTGCAGGGCTGTTTGCCGCCTTCTTTGACTGTTTTCACTTCATAAACAGTGTTTGGGTCTTTTTCTGTTGACCAGATTCCGCTCTCAGCAAGTGTTAGGCCGAAACTTTGTCTTCCCAATTGGGAACGTGAGAATAAATCTCACGTGCAGTCACGGAGCCGTCACGGAAATCCGAATTGCGGCAAGAGTGATGCCATTAGAAGGAACATGACAGTAAGAGGCCGACAAGCGGCAGGGAACAAACAGAATTAAGGACTGTATATCGAATGTTGAATGTAAAAGTATGCGATACAAGAAATAGAACTAGTGCCAGCAGTACAATCCACTGTTGAAAGCATGGTTTGTATGCCGGCATCCGGCTACAGAAGTGGGGGAGCTTGCCAAATCTCAGTCCTAGGTAGGCAGGCAGTTGTGTGATCAATCCTCGTAACATACATCCTGTCTGAGTGTTAGGTGTTGAATACCTCATTGGGACATAGGGGTTGTATTTCCTTTTATGGACACCACGACTTGTCTTATTTACCTACTTGATGGCGCTGTTTGTATCCCAGGCTCATGGAGCCCATATATAAACCAGCGCCTTATAGCTAGTTGTTTACCTTACTTTTTACCCACTACTTGTACTATACAACATATCAGAATATACTTCGTTCTGGTTATTGTTGTGTGACAAGTTCCAAGTGACTATTAAGGCACTTTACACTTTTTTTAACCCGACCAAGGGTTTCTGAAGAAACTACGTTTCGTAAACAACGAAGCTCGTCGTGTAGTGACGAGCACCCTAGCTATTTTACATTCACTACCCATACCTGACTTACGTGCGTAGTGCCAATGGCCAACACTCGTAAGAAACGTACGGGCAAGCAACGGACGAAAAACGCTCGTGCTGAAGCCTCGAGCTCCTACTTGGAAGGATCGTCGCGGACGAGGCGTGAGGTAGCGGAAGGAGATCCGCCACCATCTACGCCTAACCTTAGTGTAGATCCTGCACCGCCACGTACGGCAGCCAACTCGAACACGATCGAGGGAGAATCTCTCACGTCGTCAAGGCTGCCACGATCGGAGCCGCCGCGGACCCAAATTGGGTCCGTGGCAGCCGGGTGGTCCGATCTGTCATCGCTAACACCATCTCCCTCTGAGCTCGAGTTACTGCGAGCCCTCAGACGGGACGAGAGTGCGAGGAACGTGCCTAGCGGCGGTCCTCGTCCCTTTAATGCACAACGCTTGGAATTTGGCGCGCCCGAAGCCACGTCATCACCCAATACTGGTGAATTGCAAGCGGCCGCGCCCATCCGCACTGCGAGCCGAGCCAGTCGGACGGTCGCAGTGGAGGAAGTGGATGATGAGGACGACCCGCCTCACATTCGAAAAGAGCGTGCTAAACGCAAAGAAAGAGAGGTTCACGAGGCTGCAAAACGCGCCGCAGCGAACCGTGTCTCGGTAGCCTCAAGATCAAGCTCTACTGGTAGAAATACACCAAGTGAGCGTCGGCGTAATTCCAGTCAAAAAGATGGACGGGAATTGCCCATATCCCTCACTGCAGATATCAACTTAGTCCCGTATAGCGCACTTCAGGTTCCGCTGCCCACGAGTGGAACCGCGTCGCGGGCGTCTGACAAGTCGTCGCCCTACCCGGCCGCATCGATATTACATGAATACGATGTCACTGGACAACTGAACGATGAGGAGCGCGCCGCTCGACGAAAAGGGAAGCAGCGCGCTAGTACCCCGCATACAGCGCGAACGAATAGTCGTGCCACAAGCGTCCCGGATTCAAAAGTAATCTCGGATGACGAGCTCCCTCGCCCAGCCAATTGGACGGACCAGAGAACGGCGCAGGTGGCTCAGGAAGCGATTCAGCGCGAACGCGAAGTTCGCACGAACGCTGAGGAGTTTCAGCGACGTCGCCGTGAATACGAGCTCGCGGAGTTCCGACTACGGAATTTCCGCGTAGCTGATGATCAGGAGTATGCAGAGCAACTGCAGGCTCTTGATTTACTCGCCATGGATGACCATGTGCTTGCTCAGCAAATGGATGCGGAGCAAACTCAACTTAATCAGTCAACTGAACGTGTATTGCAGGCTCAACGAGCGCTAGCAGACGAAGAGGCTCGCGCAGCCGCCCTGGAAAAAGCTACCAAGGCGCAGCGGGAGGCCGTGAAACAGCGGCGCCGTGAGGTTACAGCGCAGTTGCGTGCTGAACAATCCGCCAATAGTCAAGCGGCTGAGACAATATTAAAGAGTGTATCCGCGGCTGAGACAGATGTAGTCTCAGCAGCGCACTCCACCGGGCCGTTTGTGTCGACGGCAGCGTCAGGAATTCCCAACGCAGCAGCCGGCACGACGTCGGACGACCGACAGACACATGAGTTCCGTGATCGTGTTATACTGCAGAGATATCGGCTGCATGAACTACAGCAGTACGGTACTACTCAGATTGCCGACCAAGGCATTGACTGGGACGCGAGTAAACGGCCGTTTGAAATATCACCGGCACGTAGTCGCGGAAGCTCAGTCGGAACGCGGGGTGGTCGCGTAAAACGCGAGCGTTCTGCGTCCAAGGGCGGGTTTGCGGATGAGTCAACTCGCAAACGAAACGGATCAGAGAATAGAGACGCGCGAGAACAAAGGGAGCGGTCCCAGAATACTGGACGCAAACCGATTGACTATTATACGCGTGGCAGTGCAGATCCTCCGCCCGTTACCGCAGGAGCCGGAGGTGGTGGGCCCTCCGATTCAAACAGCAGCAGTTCAGATGGTACATACCGTACTGAAACTGACTACTCGCGCAGCGGAACAACCGACAGCGCGTTTGGTACAGAAATCGGCACGGGAGATGTGACACGCAACTCTCGTGAGAAATCAGCGCCCCATACGCGACGGGGAACACAATATCAAGGACCCGAGGAACCAAGTGATCCATCGAGCGATTCCGAGTCGTCGAGCGGATCCTCGGACGGGACATCCTCGTCAAGCAGCGACCCAGACGGACCGCGCCATGGGCGTGGAAACACTCCACGGAAACGGGAATCTGAGTCGGAACGCGCGCGCCGAAGACGGCATAAGCGCAACTCTCGTCGCAAACACCACTCTCATGGGTTGCGCGACAAGAAGATGCACTTAGCGGAACCAGGTGACCCGATGAGTGCCGGGATTCCAGTTAAGAATATGCGGAAGTGGAGGAGAAGTCTCCATCACCATTATGAGTCGTTTATAAAGACCACGCTGGGGAAAAGATCCCCAGTTTCCTCTGTGTTTGATGAGAATAAAAATTTAAAGTTTCCGGTCCCACCAATATATAGTGGGTCGGGAGATGTAAATAAGTTCGACGAGCACATATTAAGCATGGGCCGTTGGATGGAGTTGATGGGATTAGGGGGAGTGGAGAACGACCATAAGCGCGTTATCACCCATGGGTTTTACTTCGCCGGTGCCGCAAAGGAGTGGTACGAGAACCAAGTAGTCGGGCTGTACCGTGCTAAAAAGCATTGGACATACCTGGACCTTATTCTTGGATTGTTCGACCGGTTCATTGACGTATCCTGCATCCAGAAAGCGACCGACCAGTTCTGGTCGACGAAATACTCCCCAGAAATTGGGATATTTGGGTTCTACCATGAGTTAATGACGGCCGCACGGCGTATGATTAAACGTCCGGATTCTTATACATTTAAAACTCAACTGATGTCTCGCATGCCAGCGGACATGGTTGATGCACTTATAGAGCGCAATGTGACTGCAGAATACTGCAAAATAAATGAGATTTTGGACTGCGCAGCCAACTACGAGTGGCACCGCAACTTGTCCCGCAGATATGCTGCACAGCGGCGATCGCGCACGACGGGCGCCGAAGGCCATCGGGATCGCGATAGTCGCGAACGACGCGATGAAACGCGTGAGACGCGTGAACAGACGCGTCCAGCAGGCCAGTCGCGTGATAATCCGCGTATGGCCGCGGGTCGACGCGAGTTTACACCGCGGAAATACAAATACGTTCCGCGGGAGAATGTTGGAAATGAGCCGCGCACCAGGGATTTTAGACCCGATGGAGCGCGCGTTATTCCTAAAAGTTCATCACGAGTAACTCGTGATGGGGGAGGGAAGAGCGGAAAGCCGCGCCCTTATCCCCAGAACCATGCAAGCGGGTCTAAATTGACTTGCTATAACTGCGGAGAAGAGGGCCATTATGCGAAGGACTGTCCCAAGAAAAAGAAGGACCCACAACGCGGTCCTCGGATGTATAATATTGAAGAAGAGCCGGAGGAGGAAGAGGCCACCAGTGACGAGCGCAAAGCGCCGCCGCCGGAGACGGACTCCCCGCCGGAACAGCTAAGGCAGATAGTAGAGGACTACGAAGGGCCTGACGACACGGGGGCAGGAGAACAATACGATTCGGATTACACCTACCAGGAGTGTAGCGAATACTCATATGATGGCAATGCGGAACGCTGCGCATACTTCGCGGAAAATGAATCAGATGGAGAGGCCTCTGACTCATCTTCTATTCCGCCGTTAATGGACGTTAGCGACTCGGAATCGGAGTACGACGGAGACACTGACTCGGACTCCGGCGTGGGTTCGTCCTCGAGCCAAGACGAATCAGAATCGGGGTATGACTCTGATTATTATACGGCTGATGAGTACAGTCTCCCGTCAGACCTCAGATCAGACGACGGGATTGCTGTTCTGACTTCCGCAGAATATGCAATATGGAGAGAGATTATTCATGAAATAATGGAATCGGACTCTGAATACAGTGAGTGGGCTGACGAAAATAGCGGTCAGACTTATACCACGGACGCGACTTCAGTCACTGACTCGGACGCCGAGAGTGATGATGATTCTGAAGTTGAGAGGTTGCAACACGCCCAAATCTCTGCCGCATGGGCAGAATATTTGGCGCGTCACTCTTCCGTTGAGGACGACGTGGATTCTTGGCCGCCCCCACCGAGACATCGGTGGACGGCACCTGCTCCAGTAACGCGTGAACATGCCGCGTTTACTGAATACTTCGGAGTTTGTGATGACTTTGAGGATGAGGAATATACCTCAACCCAGGACATCGATCAACTCGCGCGCGAAATGGCCGCGGAATTGATAGAAACAGGAGACCCAGAGAGTGTGGTCGAACGTTTCGCTGCTGGTTATGAGCGTGGTGCCGCACCGTCGGTGTCGAAGTCTCGAGCCAGCCAAAAGCGCGGTGTGTTTCTTAAACGATCGCGTGAACCACGACCGCGTCCCGCACGTACGAAGTCAGAGAATTTTTGCCTGACTGCGTATGTGAAAGTGAATGGACATGCAGCGTTTGCGCTGTTCGACTCCGGGTGCACCACTGAGGCCTGTAGTCCTGACTTTGCGCGCGTCGCCGGCATTAAAGTATTTCCAATTCAGTCGGAAATTACTTTGCAATTGGGCACCGCTGGTAGTCGTTCAAAAATAAACCATGGGATGACTGCCACGGTAGAATACGATGACATAAAGTCGGAGGAATACCTCGACATCGTGAACTTAGACCAATTTGATTTGATAATTGGCACAAAGTTCATGAGGAAACATAAGATGTCTCTGGACTTTGAATTTGATACCATCAGAGTATGCGGAGTGCCGGCAGCCACTCTGTCCGCAAAAGAAGAGTGTTCCGAAGTTGAGAGGCGAAATGCGGCTCGACGAATTGAAAAGGCGCGCTCGGAGTGACTGGGTGCGGCGGGTGAACGAATCCCCGCCACACCACGATCGGCAGTGGCTGAGCCAGCACAATCGCGGTGTAAAGCCACGCGAAATAAAACAGTAACTGTTGAGGAGGTGCCCGACGAAGAGATGCTGGCATCCCATTATCGTGAAGGACTACCAGTGGACCTGCCTGTCTATATGGACGCAGGTATATTTCAAAAAGACAAAAACCCGGTCAAAGATGCTCTGGGCGAAATAGTTACCAAGGATGGTGAGATAATCCCAGAAATACTTAGGGAATTCTCGAGGGCGTACTTCCCAGACAGGCATCATGATGTGCCTAACTCGGAGCGCGCCAAATTGCGGCCTACCCGATTGGGGGAGCAAAAACCTAAAGTCAACGCAGAACCCGCTGCGGTGTTAGATCCGGGAGTCAAAGATCGACTAACGGAGATGTTCTCGCGTGCCACGGAGATGCACGTACAGGAGATTGAAGCAGGAAAGCGCATGTATACGGAGAAGGATATTCCGAGACTTCGCGAGCGATGGATGGAAATCAGCCTTGACATTATGTCCGGCGTTCCAGAAAAAATGCCGCCGTTACGAGCGGTTAACCATCGTATTCCACTTATTGACGAGGAGATGCTGTATCATTACCATCTTCCGCGCTGTCCTGACGCCATGAAGGCACAGCTTAGCGAAAAAATTCAGAGATATTTACGCGCCGGATGGTGGGAGGCGGTACAAACCGATCAGGCTGCTCCCATGCTCTGCATACCTAAGAAAACTGGAATGTTACGGACTGCAATCGACTGCCGCAAGCGTAACGCTAACACCAAGAAGGATGTTACTCCTTTCCCAGATCAAGACCAAATTCGGCTTGACTGTGCACGCGCGGCGTTTCGGTCAAAGATAGACATGTCGGACGCGTATGAGCAAATAAGAATCATCGCGGAGGATGTGTGGAAGACGGCCTTCGCCACTATATATGGCACCTACATCAGCCACACAATGCAGATTGGGGACTGCAATGCCCCTGCTACATTTCAGCGAATCATGACAATGGTGTTTCAACAATTTATTGGACGGTTCGTTCATGTTTATCTCGATGATATTTTCATATTCTCCAACACCATTGAGGAGCATGAGATTCATCTAGGTAAAGTGTTTGAGACACTACGAAAAAATGATTTCTACCTTAAGAAGGAGAAATGCGATTTGTATTCTAAGAAAATGGACTGCCTCGGTCATTTAATCGATGACAGAGGCCTTCACGCTGACGCTGACAAGATGCAGCGAATCCGCGAGTGGCGGGCTCCGCGATCCTACCACGACATCCAGCGATTTCTGGGACTGGTTCAATACCTCGCTCAGTTTTTGCCCGATATTACGGCATACACAGGGCCACTTGCCGCCATGACGCGGAATGGTGCTCCATTTGCCTGGAGACCTATTCATCAGACATGTTTCAATATGATCAAGTTGATATGCTGTAAAACAGCGATTCTCAGCCCCATCGACCCGAGCAAAGATGAACCTATTTGGGTCATCTGTGATGCATCGATATCAGGTGTTGGGGCCATGTACGGACAAGGCCCTACTTGGCAGACCTGTCGTCCTGCAGGGTTTATGTCGAAGAAATTCACATGTGCCCAACATAATTATCGCGTCTTTGAACAAGAGACGATTGCAATACTTGAAGCTCTTCTCAAATGGGAAGATAAGCTGATGGGTTACAGAATACATGTTGTAACAGACCACAAGGCATTGGAATTTTTCCACACGCAGCGCAGGCTATCAAGCCGCCAGACAAGGTGGATGGAATATCTGGCGCGATTTGATTTTGACATTCGCTATATTAAAGGCGAGCTCAATAAAGGAGCTGACTGCCTCTCACGTTATTACGAAAACGATACATGGGATGAGACCCACGATTCGTCTGAATACGTGAATGCTGATGTACGACTCGATCCTGAGATGGATGATATCCCATGGGACCGTGTTGTCGAAGTTGAGTCGATGCGCGCAATGGACGCTGCAATGCCAAGACGGAGCACGCGTTTACAGAATCGCGTCGAACCACGTGACCGTGAATTGGCCGAAATGGACGACGCTGTCGAAATTCCGACACCAAGTGCGCTACCTTTACCGGAGCCAGAGGTGTCCTCGGTGGATCCCACCGTGTTCGAATCGCGCCCGCGGTCAGAAACTGCGGGTATAACGCCCACGTTACAACGCGACGTACTCGATTTGGTACGGACGGGATACACGAAGGATGTGTTTTTCAGCAAAGTATTAGCACGTCCCAGGGATTACAAGAATTTTTCGATTAAGAATGGCGTCATCAACTTCCGCAATCGCGGTGGTGAAGAGGTTATTTGTATCCCAGCAGGCATGCTGGGGGAGAAGACTATCCGCGGAGCTCTTGTAGAACAGGCTCACGCGGCGTTGGGGCATTATGGACCACAGCGAACGGGAGATTATCTCCGTCGCTGGTATTGGTGGCCACGGATATCGGCAGAAACACACCAGTTCTGCGAGAGCTGTCAAGTGTGCATGGCCAATAAGCCAACTACGTTGAAACCAGCTGGATTGCTGCATTCGTTGCCAATCCCTACTCAGCCGTGGGATTCGATCTCAATGGATTTTGTAGGTCCATTCCCAAGATCAGCAGGCGCTGACTATTTGTGGGTGGTTATGTGCCGACTAACATCTGCGGTGCATTTAATTCCCATTAACATTACAACAAAAGCCTCAGAATTGTCGAGCATATATGTGCGAGAAATTGTGAGGCTTCATGGATTACCTAGTTCCATCGTGTCTGATCGTGATTCGAAGTTCACGTCAGCATGGTGGCGAGAGGTGCATCGTTTGCTGGGGGCGAAGCTGCTCATGTCGACGGCATTTCACCCACAAACTGACGGCGCGACTGAGCGTGCCAATCGGTCCATTGGTCAAATGCTTAGGTCGATGGTCAGCCCAGATCAGAAGGACTGGGTGTCTAAATTGCCTATGATTGAATTCGCGATTAACGCAAGTATCAGTGCATCGACGGGATACTCTCCGTTTGAATTGACGGGTGGGTATATGCCCCATATGATTACTGAACTTAACGCAGCCCAAAAGTCTCCTCCCGGAGTACGTGCATTTGCGGAGCGCGCCCTGTTAAACCTTACGGAAGCGCACGATGCAATAATTGCTGCACGCGTTTTCTCCACGACTCAGGCTAATAAGCACCGTCGTGAAGACCCGGTGATCCCTGTGGGATCGCTGGTTTACTTATCGACTGCGAACCTTTCGCTTCCGAAGGGGCGCGCTAGGAAGCTGCTTCCACGCTTCGTGGGTCCGTACCGTGTTCAGAAAGCGCTACCCGAGTGCTCTGACTACGAGCTTGAGCTACCTGAGGTGCTCGCGTCCCGACGAGTTCATAACCGGTTTCACGTTAGCTTGCTCAGACCGTATATTGAGTCGAGCGACGCGTTGTTTCCTGGACGGGATCAACCTGGACCATATGATTTCGGGGCACCCGCGGATGACGAGTGGTACGTGGACTCGATCCTCGCACATCGGTGGAGTGGATCGGCCGTAGAATTCCACGTACAGTGGAATCTCGGTGATACTACGTGGGAGAAATTCAACGCGGTCAAATTATTGACCGCATTGGATGATTACTTTGCGCTGCATGGCGTAAAACGCTGGCAGTCGCTACCCAAAAAGGCGGACGCGTCGCGCGTTTAGGCGCGCGCGTAAGCAGGATGACCACGCGACTTTAGCGCGTGGTGATTTAATTAAAAAGATTTACATTGGACCTGAAATCTGATGCCGCGGATTCTAAAATAATATGGAAGCTCACGCGGCAAGGCGCAGCACGGGTGTATTGCTGAGATAATTTTGGTTTTTTGCTCTTAACTCCCGTGCGCGGCCTCGCATCTCGACTCAAATCACCCGCTTTCACCTGCGTCCGACTACAATGGCCGGTGCACAGAAACCCATACCCAGGACCGTTGGTACTCCGACTGCCCCCAAACCGGGAACTGGCGGCCGTCGCAAACATGCTGTTGCGGCGACTTCTGCTTCTGGCTCCGCTGTGGCGCAGATGGATGTGGACAAGCCGCCCATCGTCGCGTCAAAAGGGAAGGGCGTTTCGAAAGCGAGCGCTATCCCTGAAAAGATGGACGTAGACAAGGGGGAGAACTCCGAACCTGCGGATCGCCCTCAGCAAATCTCTCAGGGATTTCGCGGGGGAGGATTAGTGCGCAGACACCCAAACGCAGGCGAAAGCCCGCCGAAGGCGTATGCGTGCATACGGGCAATGCAGAACTTACCTGCGATGGAAACCGATCCCGCGGATGTGCCTGTGGAGCGCAAGCTGTTGGAACGAGTGCGCGTGTCCAAATGGCGCGTGCAGGAGTTCTATGGTGTTCCAGTATGTAGGACGTCGGTGCGCGAGGCGAAATCCCCTCCACCTTTGCCCGATCCAGACGAGACAGCCTCGGAGAAGGAAGAACGTCTCGAGGAAGAGAAGGAGGACGCAGAGGAGGACAAAGCATGTACACACTGCGAGTCCTACCTCCAGCATTTGAGTGCTGCAGTTCTCGCGGACGATGGAGGCCTGGAAGCGGCCATCAATCTGCGAAATTTCTGGCACGACCAGACAAGCAAAGCCAGCATGGTCGCCAGGCTTCAAGGAGAGCTTAGAGCCACCAAAGCAGTTATGGAAAAGGAAAGCGACCGCGCGAACAGACTCCAAACGGAGATGATCGACCTGGCCGCACACAAACTCACCAACGACCGCGAACTGGACAATTGCCAGATACGGTTAGGCAAACTCCGTAACGAGCACGACGCCGCGCTCGACGAGTTGGCCAGATTGCGCGATGCGTTGAACCGCGACACGAAGGATGACAGCCGGAAGCGAAAGCGCTCTGATAATGTAGGCGCTGGAGCTGGGTTGCGAAGATCGGACGATAATCGTGTGTCCGATTCTCTGTTCATTTACGGGAACGTCGAATTTACTGAAGGCAACGTACCATTAGTGCGTTCGGAATACCCTTCGCCTGATTGCAGCCTGGTTGTTAAGGATGGAAAGCTCAACACCGCTATCGATTTCTTGAAGCTGGTTGGCATTCCTCGCTCCATCATACTTGAGCTTCATTGTTCATCACTTCCGCCCGCCGCCGGTTCATGGCCAGTGGACCGCGGCACTTTCATGCCCACCACGATTGCAGGATGGTCAGACGCGTACCAGTTCTCACTGGACCGTGACTGCTGGATCGTGGCGTTTGGCGTGTTTCTGGTATACTATATTGCACGACGGATTGAAGCGCGTAACGGACAGTTGACTGAGCTGCAGAAGTTCGCACTCGCCAACTATCGACTCCCGTGTTGGTTTTTTGCGATGTGCCAACGATTGGTCGTGAATGCCAACGACTGGACTTACAACAAAGCATTCTGGTCGAAGATGCCGCAGCCGGACTACCGTGCCCCGGAGACAGCGGCGGCGGCCCATATCCAGCACTGGGGACACAAGATTCCTGGATGCCCATTTATGGATGACTATGACACACTCGACTTGCGCTTGGTGAAAGGTGTTATTTTGTGGCGTGCAATTACGCCGCTGCCTTGCGCCGAAAACCATGCGACACGCACGGCGCGTGCCAAGATTATGCACGCGCTGCTCTCCGTTCTGGCTCCACCTGGTGCTTACCAGTGGGACTTGAAACAAAACCCCGACATACAGGTCGCACAGAAGCGACAGCTCGTCCATTGGGAGCTCGCTGACTCCGACGATCTTACGGACAAGGTGGTGGTGACCAAGTTGGCCAGCATGGGGTTTACTCCAGAAGACGCCGACGAGATGTATGCATTCATCTGCAACTTACTTGATGATTTGCGGGACACACCACACGACGGTTGGGATCCAGACGAGTTAGACCATCTTATTGAGGCTAGCCGCCTTAAGGATGGACAAGTGGCCCCAGGACGGCCGTTCAGCAAGGAGTTACTTTTTTCTCGTCCACCGGGGCTGCTGCACGCCCTCAAGCAAACCAACGATGCCCTGGAGAAGGCCGCGTCGCTTGAAGACATGTTTCTAGCGTTACCCCCGGGCACAAACATGAGCGGGAGAGTCAATGGGACTCCCGGATCTTCAATCAACGCGTCCTCGTCGCGTGGATATTCGTCACGTGGGCGTGGAGGCAACTTGAATCGTGGGCGGGGAGCTCATCGAGGAGAATATGCAGCGCGCGGGGGATTCAGAGGAGGACATCCCCGACAAACTCAAACATCTGGCTTCTCCCAGGGAGCGACCAACGCCGCCGCCGGCTGTGTGCAGGACGCAGAAATGCCTCTTGTGCAGCCCGCCGCCGCCGCGGCCACTGACACTATCCCACATCCCACCGCACATACATCCACTATCACCGCGCCACAGTTCATGTTCAACCCTGCCGCCAACAATACAATGGCAGCCCCATTCGTGTTCGGAGCCGCACCGCCGCCCACCGCATTCCAGCAGCCGTCCGCAATGCCTGCTCAGGCCATGTTTACACCGACCATCCCCTGGGGTTATAACCCGATGTTGGCGCAGCAGCAGTACGTGCAGCAACAGCAGTTTCAACAGCAGCAGCAGTTGCAGCAGCTGCAGTTCCAGTCGGCCCAGCATCAGAGCGTCCCACAGCAGCAGCAGCATTCCGGGCAGTCACACGCAGCGCCGATGTCGCAGCAGCAGACGCAGCCGGCGCAACAACCGCAGCAGTTCTCGGGGTTGTCGTCGAGCATTCACGCTCCGAACTTCATTTCGTTCCACGATCTCCAACAACTATCCGCCCCATCCGGGTCCGCGTCTATTAACGCGCCCGACAACACTCTGCATTTCGATGAGAACGCTCAGCTCACCGCAGGGATTCGCCAGCTTGATTTCGGAACTCAACCCGAAGGAAATTAACTTGGCAATGTTGCTGCTCACATATCGGGCATGGACGTGGTTATCTTGATCCCATTCCGGTCTTCGCCACCGTTGTACACCAACCCCCACATTTTGGATCGTGCGCCTCGCCGTATCGGACAACATCGCGACGGGGTCACCCATCATCGTCTTATCCGTCCTCACCCTCATCTTCTTGACGCGCACGACTGCTTGTATCATTATCGCCTGAACATGTTCGAAATTTTGGTGCACCTCCGTTGGACTGGGAGTCCAGAGCGGGAGAATGTTAGGTGTTGAATACCTCATTGGGACATAGGGGTTGTATTTCCTTTTATGGACACCACGACTTGTCTTATTTACCTACTTGATGGCGCTGTTTGTATCCCAGGCTCATGGAGCCCATATATAAACCAGCGCCTTATAGCTAGTTGTTTACCTTACTTTTTACCCACTACTTGTACTATACAACATATCAGAATATACTTCGTTCTGGTTATTGTTGTGTGACAAGTTCCAAGTGACTATTAAGGCACTTTACACGGAAGGAGAGGCTGTCGATGCTCACCACGACGCCGACGCATTTATGTAATGAATATTTTAGTGCGGACCGTGTCCCTGTATTCTCTTTGGGCAAAAACGATGTTCGTGGACTTCCTTAGACCGGTGACCGTTCTGTCTACGGGACACAAGTGTCGGTAGACATTCGCCACTTCATAGAGAGATCGGTTACCGGTCTAGGACTTCCTTCTGACAAGAGTAACCTAATCCCTGTTTAGATCTACATGCGTGGGCAGAAGGAGCGCACTTCGTCAATTGACACGATCCAGGACTGAACTGAGCTGACTTCACTGGTATGTATGTATACTTTACTTTGACAGCTTGTTTATGTCTTGACTAGTATATCGGTTAGTACACGCGCTTGTCATTAATGATCGTGTCGCGCGAAAGCTGGGTTCGACTCCCAGGTCGAGAGTATTTTTCGCTTTGTTTTTTTTGTTTCTCTCTTGCAACTCATTGTTCTACTTATTTTACCTTCAAATTCTCCAAAGTACCATCATATGTATGTACTGCATGCGCATACTGGGCGACGACGATCTTCAAGTGAGGGCCGCACCATTTGTCCACGGAAACGACTCAACGGCGAACAGATCTGAACCAATGAGCACGGTAGTCGAGTGCAACTGTTAAATGGTCACGAAGATTGTATGAAGAGTACACCGATAGATCCACTGTCGAGAGTATTTTTTCGCTTTGTTTTGTTTTGTTTCTCTCTTGCAACTCATTGTTCTATCTTACCTTCAAATTCTCCCAAGTACCATCATATGTATGTACTGCATGCGCATACTGGGCGACGACGATCTTCAAGTGAGGGCCGCACCATTTGTCCACGGAAACGACTCAACGGCGAACAGATCTGAACCAATGAGCACGGTAGTTGGGTGCAACTGTTAAATGGTCTTGACGCCACACGAAGATTGTATGAAGAGTACACCGATAGATCCACTGACGACAAGTTCAACCACGCGTACGGTTCAACAAGAAAAAGGCGGGGATCGACACTGGCATCAGGAATGGATGAATCGGAAGCCGTGTACATCGATTCGTTAAGGCGAAATTTGGGCGAGATACATCCATCAGTCCCGACCGGTGGTAGGTTCCCAAACGGCTTTTGGCGAAATAGTCGGGTTACACCGGGATGTTCAAAATTCGGCGAACTTCGGAGGCTACGTCATAATGCATAATGGTTGGTCCGTGCACGGGAGGCAACAAGTGAGGTTGAAGTAAGCTCAAATGATGTTGACAGAACAAGCACGTTCAAAAAATACGAGGGTTTCAACAAAGTAAGGTACAACGAGCCTCAGGTTAAATACTGTACATGTACGCTCTTTCTAAAGGCTTCTAGAGGTTAGGTTACTTAACGTTATTTTATTTTATTGTAAAGCGTATTTCAGTCTATGATGCTCAGCTCCCGCACACGGGCCTTGGCGAAAACGTCCTTGTAGGTGTTCCATATGCTATGCCTCATAAATAAATAAAGAAGAAGGGAAGCAAGAGGGATGGGTAAAGACGCACCGCTCGAGCTCCTCGATATACAGCTTCTGCATCCTCATCACCTCCTCCAAGGACGGGTTTTCCGTTTGCGTTACGTGGATGGGACGCCCAACTGCGCGCATGTCAATTTAAAAGCCAAGACTGGAGATGCTGGCTACTCACTGACGGCGACGATCTGCCGGCGATAGGGCATCAGACCGAGGTTATCTGCAAATCCCAGTTGATATCATTTTCGCTTGGGAGAGATCGAAAACGAACAATTGAGCAGGCCGCGGCCATGGAAGAGCGGAAGCGTAAAGCCAAAGACAGATTTGAATTTTTCTTGCAACTTGTAGACCGTTGTCCCGCGCTCGTTCGGCATCTGCTCGTAGATCTGAACAGGAATCAGGTTGAAACTTGTTCTCCAAAGAAAGTCTACCAACATCGTTCTCGCCGAAGGAAAATACAGGCACAAGGTCCGCGCTAACATATTTATTGGATGGGTGGCGAGAGGAAATATATTGAGACAAACCCGTGTCGAATGGCTAGCTTGATAAATCCCAGCCTGTGCGTGTAATGAGCGATAGCCCGAGCGGGGACATCAAAAGCACGAACCGTCGTCGTAACGTCAAGTCTGCCGTGCCCGGATGCGCGCTGAGACTCTCCGCAGCGCCACCCACGACGATGGTTATGGCCGATCCCGGGCCCGCCCGCAGGATGTTGGAGCACGACTTTTTGCTCACGCTGCATATCCCGAGCGCAAGGATGATGTCGCGGTAAAACGGGATGCTGAAGTTGCTCGCGAGGGTGAGGAGGTGGGGCTTGATGCCGGGGAAAGCGGCGGAGAAGCCCGTCGCTGTGGGGGCGGGGGTCAGCTCACAGGGGGTGGGGTAGGAAAAGGTAAAACCTTCGGTGGCAAATGTGGCCAGTGCGCCCCTATTTGGAGTGAACATGAGCAATAAAAGACGGATTGAACACACACATCCCAATTATACCTGTGCACGGGTCAGATTTGCGCATGGAGAGATAGATGGATGCGTACCATGAGGGTGATAGCCAAACAAGTATGGCCTATCTGCTGGGAGGTCTGCCTCCTGCAGTGTCCATTAGAAAAGGCTCAAATCTAGCAAGCCCGACGCGCCTTGAGAAATCTGAGCCAAAGATTAGGTCAAGCGTCAAACGAGTCCAAGGCACGCACGAAGCAGGGTAATAATCCGCAAAATATGTCCAAAACTTGAGTGAACGGAACCATGAACTGGTGCGTCCACCGTTCTCGGGGCTGTTATCGATGCACCTCGCCCAGATTTGATAGAGACATAGCAAAGGCCACAGGGGCGGATACGCACTAGTTCAAGATGAGGTCCACGTCCAGTAAACTCGCGGAAAACCTACCATAGGAGCAGAAACACAACGGTTGCAAGGATGATGCCCACCGACCACACCGCGACAGCAAGCATCTGCAGGCGTCGCTTGCGAGGGATCCGCGCAGGAACGAAACTGAAATCCGATGGGAATTCAGCGAAAGACTACAAACTAGCACGAACTCGATGTTTGCCTGCAAGGCGGTGGCGACGGGAACCAGCGGCGTCGTAGTGAGCATCGACAGCCTCTCCTTCAGAGACGTTGCCGACAGCGTCCGCGAGGCATTCGAAAGGCGCCGCAGCGACATGGTGGTCGGGAAGAGACGCGTACGCGTGCTTTTGGTCGATGTCGAGTCTCTGATTGCCACCGGCCATATTATTGCCAAAACGGGTGGAAGCAAATTCGGACTTCCATCTTAATATATTCCGAGTCCCGTCTTTGCAATTCTTTGCAATTGAGAGATGAAGGAGAGTCTATTCATTGCAACTACAGGTAATGTATCGAGGGAGAAACAGCATTTTTTTAAGCGTAAAGGTCGTCGTCCGCAGTGTCCTCCGTGAATCCAGCATTCCCAGTGCCCGCACTCGTCCCGGCGGTCGTCGAGCCAGTCTCGCCCTCGGGGAACTTGAAGTTGTTCCCGAAGCCACGAGCCTGGATCTGGTTCTGGGAGAACATCTCGTAACGCCGGATGTCCTGGTCCGTAACGGAGCGACGCGCGAACTTCATCGCCTCCTCGAAGTGTTCTCTGCACAGATCGATAAGTAACAATTCACGAAGGAAGAATGAAGAGTGACAAACCTTGTGATTTCCGGGACAGGGTCGTCCTCGTCCTCTGCTGCCTCGTCCTCGACGGCCATGCTGTCCTCGCCCGCTGCCTCATCCTTCTCCTTCTTTTCCCGGACCTTGCGGATGTCGGCGTCGATGCTCTCGCGGATCGCCAGCTTGGCGGCGCGTTGGCAGATCTCCGTGAGATCGGCACCAGAGAAGCCGTGGGTGCTCTTGGCGAGGAAGTCAAGGTTGACGCCGGCAGAGACGGGCGACTTCTTGAGGCACGCCTTGAGGATAGATAACCGTGACGGCTCGTCAGGGAGCGGGATGTAGATCAGTTGGTCGAGACGTCCCGGACGCAGGAGCGCCGAGTCGATCTGGTCGGGCCTGTTCGTCGCGCCGATGATGAACACGTTCTTCTTCGCGTTCATCCCATCCATCTCCGTTAGAATCTGGTTGAGAACACGGTCGCCAGCACCTCCACCGTCGCCGCCTCCGCCGCCACGCGCCTTGGCGATCGAGTCCAACTCATCGAAGAACATGACACACGGTGCCGCCGCCCGTGCCTTGTCAAAGACGTCCCGCACGTTCGCCTCAGACTCACCGAACCACATCGTGAGCAGTTCAGGGCCCTGTTGAATGCGTCAGACATCTTGTAGATATCGCACGGAATAGAAAACAATTCACCTTGATGGAGATGAAGTTGGCATTGCACTCGTTGGCAATGGCCTTGGCAAGCATGGTCTTACCCGTACCAGGAGGCCCGTAGAAGAGAACACCCTTTGACGGCGACATGCCGTACTTGATGAACTTCTCCGGGTGCTCGACGGGGTACTGCACGGTCTCCTGCAGCTCTTGCTTGACCTTCTCCAGACCACCAACATCGTCCCACTTGACCGTCGGCACCTCAACAACCGTCTCGCGCAACGCAGAGGGATTGGAGGTTCCAAGAGCGAAGCGGAAGTTGTCCATGGTGACGCCAAGGGAGTCGAGGACCTCTGCGTCAATGGTGTCCTCGTCGAGGTCGATGAGGTCCATCTTCTCCCGGATCTGCTGCATGGCAGCCTCAGAGCACAGGGAAGCCACGTCAGAACCGACGTATCCGTGAGTATCAGCGGCGATCTGGAAATAGTTGTTCAGAATGAGGTTGTTGTCGACTAAGGAATGGTACCAACCTGTTCAAGGTCAACGTCCTCGCCGAGTTTCATGTTCTTCGTGTGGATACGAAGGATTTCGAGACGGCCAGTTGGGTCGGGAATGCCAATGTCGACCTCACGATCGAAGCGACCGAATCGGCGAAGAGCAGGGTCGATGGAGTTGGGTCGGTTGGTGGCGGCCATAACGACCACGTTGGAACGCGCCTTCAGCCCGTCCATGAGGGTCAAGAGCTGCGACACCACGCGACGCTCGACTTCGCCATTTGTCTAGATAGAAACTGCATGAATAACGCGTCATTATGAGGAGGTTTAATAATTTTACCTTTTCACGCTTAGGTGCGATCGAGTCGATCTCGTCGATGAAGATGATGGCCGGTGAGTTCTTCTCGGCCTCCTCGAACGCCTTCCGTAAATTGCTTTCACTCTCACCAGCCATCTTGCTCATGATTTCGGGTCCGTTGATCAGGAAGAAGAAAGCGCCGGTCTCGTTGGCCACGGCTCTGGCCATGAGGGTTTTACCAGTACCGGGCGGACCGAACATCAGGATACCACGAGGGGGCTTGATACCGATGGACTTGAATAGTTGCGGGTGGCGGAGTGGCAGTTCGACCAGTTCACGGATCTGAGCCATCTGCTTGCGGCAGCCACCAATGTCGTCATATCCGACGTCCGCGAGGTTGGACTCCTCCTCTTCGCGCTTCACTGGGTCACCCTCTGTAAAGGCAGTGAGCACAAATCATTGACGTTGAGAAAAGACACATACCAGTGTGGATCACAGTATCTTGGGCGACAATGCAGAATTCAGAAGGGTCGGTCTCGATGACCTTGAACTCCACTGTCCGCATGCCTCCGCGTACAAGGAAGGTATCGCCCTTGCGGACGGGTCGGTATGCTATGTATAACGGTGAGCGGGGCCTCAACTGAAAATTCGAGCGATGCATGCCTTCGAGGAAATAGGGCTTGAGGTAGACATCGAAAATGTTGCCGCTCAGACCCTCGATGGAGTCGTCAAACGGCAGAATGTGGACGCGCTTGCCGTATTTTATGTCGAGACACGGGTGCACGCCGACGAGGTCACCGAGCTTGACACGCAGATTGTTGCGGGCAACCTTGTTGACCTGGATGCGGCCCTCCTCGACATCGTCGGAGGACAGGCAGATGAGGACGGTGTCGCGCCGTTTCTTCCCGCTATCGCGAGGAGTAAGTATACGTCAGCGGTCGAATAAAGGAAATATCCACCGAACAATAATAGTGTCACCACGGAAGAGACCAAGAACCTCCATTGTTGCGGGGTTCAGTGTCGCGACTTTAAGACAGGACATAAGCATCGGATTCTGTTAGACACCAGGAGACCTCAAATACCTGAGTTGTCGTCTGTCGCGGCCTCATCGACTAGCAGCCGATTTGGGCTGCGTAGGCGTCAATATGAGAGTCCAGCGCAAGAGCAAAACACGAACGATTTCTTGGGCCGCAGGATTGCGGTGGAGACATCGTTTGGGCCAGGCTGGGGAGCTGCGCCACTGGGGTCTGCCATTGTGGACGAAGGTAAGGAAGAAAGAGAATGTAAGCTGAGGGACACGCGTCGCGGTAACGCGTTACCACCGTCACGAGAGTCACTTCGGTTCCCAAGCTGAACCTTCTAGAATCAATAGAATCTCCAAGCGGCTTTGTCTCTCTCTCTCTATCGTAATGCAACATATTGTACACAGCGCTGTATAACACCATTTTCCGTCTCACATCTCCTCGTCCAAATCAATCTCTTCAACTGGATAGTCCCCAACCTTGACTTTTTCTGCCCGTACAAACGCGCCGTAATTCTGACGACACGAGAAATATCGCTCTCCTTTGACTCTGTTCAGACATACGCAAATTCAAAGTGAATTGAGAAAGACAATATTGAAACACCTACGAGCCATCATTCTTGCCCATCGGCTCATCGTATTCGACACCGACCCAGATGCCCTCGCCATTGCCGAAACTTGTGGGCCCGACAAAGCGCACCGTGCCCCGCTTGCTCAGACCAGGTTCGCTGGACTCTACCTCGCACCGGGAGCCGACATCGATCTTCACTTCGGCAACTGGCTTGGAGGTCTCATCCTTGGGGGCGAAGCGTCCCACTTTATTCCGTTGCTTATATGCGAGCACAGTATCTGCACTATGTTTAGCATGTGCCTTGTTACGATGGATTGGTAACTCACCAGGGCGCTCTGCGTACGCGGTGTCACTAAGCTCGAATTTATCGACTTGCGTTACATCGGTCAGCTGGCCCGTCAGCGATGTCGATGGATTCGTGTCGTCGACCTGAGTATTGTGTTATTTTTATGTGGGAGACGTCGCGCAACAGAATACACACCTTGAGGACATGCCAATCGCGCAATCCGTAGTACCCCAGCGGCCGTGCATCATCTGTCAGCGCAGCAATAAGGGTGGGATCCTCCACAGATGTCTGGATTGAGATCGCCTGGTTCGCGACTGGGATACCGGTGATGAGTTCGAGTTTGTTCTAGAGGATGTAAGCAGGGGATCTCAGCGCCCTCAGTCGGTAGCCAGCGTGTTATGCGACCTTGAGTTGCTCAACCGTAATATGGGGGTCAATGCGCCGCTCAGAGTGCGTGTCAAGAGAGACTACAAAGACGTTCAGAGTGCCAGACATGTTCAATGCGGTCGTGCGGAAGGTTTGAAGCCGGTAAACCAACGGTGGGCCGAGTTGACCCTAGTTGGCGGTGCAAGGATCAATATCCCGGGATTGCCGGCGGCAAGGCCGGCGGGCGAAAACTCAAGCTTCTCAAGTTCAACCTAGTTCAACCAACGGTTCGCGTCAAAATAACCGCCGTTTTGGGGTACCACCTATTAGTCACGCGCAGATTGCAAAAATTCCCTGTCATTTTACTACACAATCTGCAGAATATCTTCTGTAGAATCTGTACACATTTTCCGAATACATTATCCGAATCATTATCAGCAGCTCATGGTCACCCCATCATATGGGCCTGAATGCGACAATAAGTTTCCACATACAGTCTTGTAAAAAAAAAGCAAAATCACCGCTGTGGTCGTCTGGATCGCCCTCCAGAATATTCCCGACATCTCCAGTCGTACATAAATCACTCGTGTTATCCTGGCCTGCAAATTCGGTCCGGTCAAATCCAGGATTAAAAGGGATCATGCATCCTCACCAGGGCACGCATCCCATGCTCCAGAGTCCTATGAAGGTATCAGTATATATATATAATATACAGACCCAGGATTTCAACGAACCTGGATATGGACTTCTCCTGTGGGGTGATGGAAACCCAGGAACCGCCCTAAAACGTACATGAGATGAGAGCTTCCAGTGACTCGCACAAACCTGGGAGAATGGGAACGAGGTCCTCCCTACAACAGCAAGTCAGACCAACCCGGTTCAAATCTATAGAAAATTACGAACTTGTTGTTGATATGAGTTACCGTGCTTCCAACGCTTGCCAAATCAGCGAAAGCCTGGTTTCCAACCTAGATCCTGATATTTAGATCGCTCACGTCGATATGAGGTTTCGCGCACCCTAGGCAACCCATATAGAACAGATCTAAAGGTTACCCCGGTGATGTGGAGAGGTAGATACACCGAGTCCAGGAGACTGAGAGCACCAGCTGTTATATTTTTGAATCAGTACCACCCAGGCCCGTATTTGTATAGCCTACCCAGACTATGACCAACCAAAGTCACTTTTTTGACCGTGGGGAATGTAGCCAATGCCTTCTGAACAGCCGCCAGAATCTGTGTGGCGGTCCTAAATCCGTTTCAGCAGATGGAATGTTGAAATTTTCACATTCGAGGCCCACTTGGCATGTTCATCTGCAAAGCCACTGTGCGCCTCGACAGAAGAGCTGACACCAGGGAATAGCGTCGCGTCCAAACGATCCAGCACAAAATTCGCGTCCGTCAGGATCGGAAGGCTGCAGGGAATATCAAAAGCCTGAAAATAGTATCGGCACATTTCTCACATGTGCGAAGTATCCGTTCCTTGATGCGTCACGATAACAGTAGCCAGCGCCGGATCGACTCCGACATACCAGAACTGAACGGCATTGCCATCTCCCCCGGAAGCAATCGGCTTGAACCCCGCATTCGCATTGCAGTTGGCTGGAAATGGGGCGATATATCTTGAAATCGAGAGATACAAGGGACATAAATTACCTCCACAATTCCATGCGAGGGTGGTAGCTGGTGTGCAGTACCCTGCTGAGGCATAGAAGGAAAAGGGTTTGAACGCGCTGATCTGTGTGGCGCTCAAAGTGGTTATCGCTTGCCGTGCGAGGAGCGCAGGAGCCGCGTTAGCGAGCGACGCAAGGGCCAGGATAACCGCAGAAAGGAGCGCCATTTCGGGGACCGGGGACTATGCCACAGATCTAGCGGTATGTTCAAAAACATGCACCTTATATATTTGGAGGCTCGTTTCGAACATGGGAAACAGAAGCTCTGCGGGGGCACGTTGGCCCATTTGACTGTTCCGATGGCCACAAAGGTACCCTGATCCAGCGTGATCCACGCGAAAGAAAGATCCAATTCGGAACCGCAGTAGAATGTGGTTGAGCGGATCAGCAGGCAGGTCATGGGAGCTGAGGTTAGGCACCATCGTTGCAAGCGACTCTGGTGGTCTTTACATCCTTGCAGTTGCAACAACGTCGGAGGCCAACAGTAGAGTAAGATATTCTAGCCTCTGTCAACCATAACATATCAAATGATACTCCTCTTCTTCTGAATGACAGATTCATTTTGAGCATTGGACACCACCATCAACCGGTTCTCACCAGTACACCGTTGCGCAAAGGTAGCATGCGGCAGGCACCCACCTGATACCGCGGCGACGGCCTAGTGGCTAGAGCAAATTTCTGGAAGATACTTATCGCTGAGATGGCATCCACTCGAATGGCCGATTTTTGGGGGCAGTTTGAAGATGTACAATATTTCAGGAGGTGTTCGTCTCATATTGTCTTTAATAGGTATCTAAGGGAGGCGGTCAATGTGATAGAAGTGCCCAGGGCGACGCTACCGGCCGCCTTTGTGATTCTTGGAAGCCAGATTGGCGAGAGGCGATGCAGGAGGGGACAGTCAAGGTGGTGAGGTAGGCTAGGCCAGACAGATTTAGGACGGCTTCTTTACAAAACTTTGAGAAGGCAGCATTGAACTGACACAGACGCCGAGGATAGTTCATGGTGGTTGAAAGCCAAGTGCAGCGGGCGGGCCGAGCTGCCGATCCATCAGCCGAGCGACTGTTCATCAATCCAGAAACTTGCCAGAAACTCTCACTTGTCCTTGTCCGCTCTTCCTAAGCTGACCGGAGGAGCGTGGAACAAAGTCGGCTGACCTTGCTGCCTTTGTCCCAGATAGCTTTACTTGTCCGCCAACATGTCCTGAGGAATACTTCTCTTGCCAGCGTGACGTCTTTACAACGTCTTTATCCCCTCACCTGTTCGGAACTGGCCCTCGTTAGATCCTGTGAGGCGTTAGAGGGTTCTTACATGGCGGTACATGAGCTGGCGTGAAACTCAAAGTCGACGCGCTTCTCTCCTTACTCACAATGCGCGCTGCAGTATTCTTCTCTGCGTCCATTACCTTTTTGTCCCTGCTTCCCTCCGCTGCTCTCGGTGGACTGCCTGGACTACCCAGTAAAATTTATGGCGTTAATTTAGGATCTTGGTGCGCCGCTTCGTGTGGTTCGCGTATATCGCTGAACGTCGCATCAAACATAGGCTTGTCCTAGAGGCATGGATGTTGCCCCAAGGTAGTCAGAATCACCTTTATTTCCTCGCTCAGTTTTTTGCAGGGTGGCTGGACATGGGTGGCGAGCAATGCGATGATTGCTCAAGTTGCATCGCGACCGAATTGTGGCCATTTTCTCTTTTTTGCGTCGGCGTGGACTTCATTGTTTTCTTAGTGCGTTCGCAAAAGCGTTTCCGACGACCGTAGACGGGAAATTTGCGGGGCATTGGTAAGATTTGTTTCCAGAATTTCTCGGGTTTTCATTTAACTGGTTAGGTCGTCCTGGTTCAACCAAAGGGACGTCGATGCTCTTGTCGACGCTGGGATCAACACTGTCAGAATTCCCGTGGGTGCCTACATTGCCGATTGCATTTCCCCTCTTCTCACAAAGATGCAGCTCGGTTATTGGATTGTAGAACCTCTGGTCGATCGTCGAACCGAGTTTTACCCCCGCGGTGGCCTTGGACAATTGGTACGAAATCTCAATATCTACAGGCTTGGTCTGAATTACTTTCAGCGACGCGGATTACAACAACTTCACAATGCCGGTATCGTCGCCATCCTTGACCATCACGCTCTTCCAGGTCTGTGGCTTTTTGTTTGTTCTCCTTGGTTGAATGTTTATTCTACCCCTTCAAGGCGTTCAGACGGCTGGACAGATGTTCACCGGGAGGTCCGTACCGTTCGCAAAAGTTCATCCTCGCTCATCATAAACAGGTGCACGGACGACGTCAAATTCTACGTAAGTTGTGGCGATTTCATATAGCTTGCAGGGGCTACAGACTGCTTGCAGACCCCGTTCAATTATCACCGTGCGTTGATCTGGACGTCCGTTATGACCGCTCTGTCGCATGTGGATCCGGCTTTCGCCAACGCCGTCGCCATTGAGGCGGTCAACGAACCCATCATGGACGCTAATATGACGCCCGGGTATGGCGACTTTCAGAAGAACTTCGTCAGAGTCGTCCGTGCGACAGAGTTCCTGTTGGGAATTCCCACGCCCGGATTCGGCGCCATACCGCCACCTGCGAACGGGAACTTCACAGCAATGCTTCCGCACATCAATTCATCCGCGATTTTCAGCGATGAAGTCCGCACGGTCTTGCAAGATACCGCGCGGATCCTTTTACAGTTGGGAATCAGTGGTTTGTCCCGCAGGAAAGGCCCACTCATCACGAAGTATACATAGACACCGTTCCCATGGACTGAGTTTGATTTCGCTCCTAGTTTCATGGACATCAACTGGCAGCATAACAATCCTGCTAACCCGAGTGACGCCAAAATTGGCCCACAAGGTAGTCTTCCTTGACAAACGCAGTGTAATATCTTAGGCTCGTACCTTGCTAGGATATGACAACCACTTGTACTATGTGTGGGTATCTTTGTTTGATTTTAAATTTTTGTTGTTTGACATGGCAGACAGTTTCGGGGTGAAATTCTTGTCTTGATTATACGAGTCGACTTCTCAATCAGTGCAGGGAGTAGCAGATGCAAACCCAGATGCCTATCTCACAAGCATATGCAGTACACTGATTTGCTCCATACTTATCTAACCCCGAACCAACCATTTTTTTCAGACCTCAACCGCATCCAAGCCGATGCGGCATTGGGCAACAGCCCATTGTGGTTCGGAGGTGCGCCGGTTACTTGATTGAATGAGCGGCATCTAATTTTCAACACATAGAATGGGGATTGCCCACTGAATTTAATGCTACGGACGACTTCTTACACAAATGGGCCGATGCGCAGAAGCTGGCGTACAGTAAGGATGCGGGATGGCTTGTGAGTCGATTCGATCAAGGAAGTTGCTGCACTTCTCATCATTGCAATAGTTCTGGAACTTCAAAGTCGAGAAATCTGATATGGCGGGCGACCTTGCGCGTGAATGGTGAGCGGTTGAAACCCCGATTTTGGGATCCCTCGTTGATAGTAGTTGCACAGGTCGTATTTGGAGGGTGTTAGACGCGGGTACTTCACCAAAGATCCGTCCAAGGTCAATGATCCGAACGTTTGTGCGCCGTACATCAATGCGTAGAAGGAAGTCCTTGAGGCTTGAGCCTCTGGCGTGCTTGTTACACTGTGTTGTCTTTTTTGGGTCCAATACGATTTGCAATGACCAATCACGTTCTTACTGTTTAGACTCGCTCCGTCAAAGAAGCTTCGATTGGAGCACATTGTGCTACAGAGCGCCAAAATGGAACTTGGGTATCTGCGTGCTGCCTAGGCCTGCTCAGGCCCGCTGCGCAGGTGGCTCGACTCTGCACATGTGTCGATTTTCCTTGAACAACAGCGGTGTTGTCTTTTACGGGACGGGCTCTCGGGAACACACGTGCAACGCCTAAATACCGAAGGTTAAAAGGGCCACTGCGAGTGCTTCAGGCCTGCGCTTCTCTCGAAACCCTTTCTCAAAGATGTTGCACTTGGTGCATCAACTGTTCGCCTTTGCTTTACTCCTTGCTGCTACCCCGGGTCATGCAGCTCCAACATCAACAGCCCTTCCGACACAACAGAGTATCACCCCGATGTCCCCCTCTCAGGTTGCGTCGTATCGGCCGTACACTCATTTCGCGGGCACCGGTTACTGTCCGGCGAATTTCACGCGGACTTGGTCTTGCGGAGGTGGATTTAAAACTTTTTTTGTGTAAGGTCGTCGCTTACATTGCTATCCCAGCCAATTGTTTGGCGAATCCAGATTTCAAACCGGTTGCGTCCGGCGGAGACGGAGAGTTCGTACAGTACTGTGAGTCCATGCTAAATTCAACACCTCCAGCTGATGTCTAAATTACGTAGGGTTCGTTGGATACTCGCCGTCGTTGAAGGTATATACTTTTCTCTTTCATGTAACACTGGTCACTCCGCCACAGAGGGTCATCGTAGCCCATGAAGGAACGCGCCTCAACGCAATGTATGCCGACAACCACATGTTTTAGTCGGTGTTCGTTGCGGTGCACGGTGGTTTCGCGGAGGAGCACTCAAAGTAATTTTATATTATTACTTCCCCCAGCGCTTAGAATGACGACCGATGCGACAGAACCGCCACAACAATTCTCGCAGCGGTGAAAACGGCTCTGGAGAGGTACGGTGCAGATCATGTTACGCTTGTGGGCCATTCCTTGGTGAGTAGTCATTTTTCGAACATTCCAACATCGCTACTGATATCCAACACGGAACTTTATCAGGGTTTGATGGCGAGCGAGGTCGGCCCGTAGGGCCGAGCGAGAACGAAGGTCTGATGAAGCGGGTGCGTACTGGAAGAAAGCAGAGGTTGCGGGACCACAACGAAGGCAGCAACGTTTCGTCTTACGACTCATCAGGTGGCTGTGTCCCTTGTATACCTACGGGGTTTTGTTTGGCGGCGCCTTGAGCAGCCAACCAATCAATCGCCGTCGAATAGAGTCGCGGAATCTCTGACTCTACGCGCTTTCCTCTTTGAATTCGACGCGCTGCTATCATACGAGGTTCTCTCTCGGTCGGCACCGGTACTCAACCGACGCAAGATTTTTTGAACAACGCAGAAAGTACAAGACTTTCCCATTCTGAACGCCGCGCTACGCCAAAACCCGTTCAAGGGTCGGAGAATGCGTGCGGTAAGCGCTACTTGGGTGCATTATGCCTGTAACATCCTGTGCTACACGCCTGCTGTCTCGGAATAAAGCAACGAAGGAACAAATATATTTCTCATTTGAATTTTTTCGAATCCTTGCCTGCGCTACGCTTGTGGGCCATTCCTTGGTGAGTAGTCATTTTTCGAACATTCCAACATCGCTACTGATATCCAACACGGAACTTTATCAGGGTTTGATGGTTCACTGTTTTTTTTTTTTGAAAGATGTTCTCAACTGGATCTTTCAGGTGGTTCACTCGCTCTTCTGGACGCCGTGTACCTCCCGTTGCATCTGCCTTCCTCCATCAAATTCAACGCCATCACATACGGGCTGCCGAGGGTAAGTTTTTGACGATCATTCTTCTGCATGTCTTCATATTTTGCAACCTGAAACAGGTGGGGAATCAGGCATTCGCGGACTACGTCGATGCCCATCTGTCTCTGACACACATCAACAACCAGTACCGCTCCTTTCCTGTTCCCTTTCCGAACGTCCTGTTAATTTGTCATTTCAACAGAAAAGACATTGTGCCGATCCTTCCAGGTGGGCCTGCTTAATTCGAGCCACAAACAATGGGTTCAATTGAGTTTTTAGGCATTCGATTCGCGATACTGGAAGAGTTTCACCATCCCGCCGGGGAGGTTCATATACAGGTTGTTGGTGATCCCCTCTCAGGAATTGAAGCTGATTTTTACATTTTATTTCCTGGTAGGCGTCTGGGGAATGGGATATATGCCCTGGTGAATATTCTGCATGCTCCGGCTTGGTGTCCCTCTCATTCGAATTATTTGCAGGCCAGGATAACGAGAGCGAACTGTGTTCAGCTGGGGATGTTAGTATCTTATCGGGTTCTATTGCAAACCACGACGGTCCTTATGACGGGGTCGAGATCTCTTGCACATACTTGACCGATCCATAATAGTAGATACCGCTGTTCCCCCATTATCCGGGGCCTCGTGATAATCGTAATTTACATCATCCTCAGCGTTCCGCTACCCCTCCCAGTGCGGCCCCGCTTAACCGTCACAAGTGTTCCTGCTGGCCAGGGCTCCGTACAAGCCATATACCTATTTCGCGAGCGCCCCGTATCGCTCGGCTGATGCAACCGCGGCGTGGTCCTGTGGAGGTCAGTCTTGTAAGCTGGGATGTTTAAGTAAGTTGAACTTGTGCAGAAAACTGCGGATTTCAAGCCCGTCGCTTCTGGGGGGATGTGACTTCAATGCAGTACTGCAAATGGGAAACTGCCGTCTTCAGTGGCTAGCCACCTAGTAGTACTCGCCATCGCTTCAAGTGAGTGATCGTTGTGTCTTAGCGATCATCCAATGTTCAACTGATTCAGACCCATCAGCCTGGAACAGATGCAAGGCCTACGATGACTCGTTGGCTGTCATTGTTTATTTTTCAAACATCGCCGAGATAGCCGAAGACCCATAAAGTCCAACCAGAGTTAGACCAAATGTCGCCAAGGGGATTTCTTGACGTGCTGGCGGGTTGAATTCGAGGTTCTCTCTGAGGAACGAAGGTGTATGTTCCATTATCGAATACAACGATGAGTCATGAGCTGTAGTCCACCATAAGTTGTTGGTGCCGTTCTGTCCCAATTCAAAAGCCCCGTTTTGATCTGTTTCGATTCGCGATAGAAAAAAGGAAAAATCGGACTACGACCATGTCAGAACGTCGGGGGTTGAGAATAAATTCCGACTCAGTTAGCAATAAATTGGGTTTCACTTGACCTGATGATTGGGGCTCGCCGAAAGGTTTTCGGCTCGATGAGAGCGGAAAATTGGGCTACCCCGGATATATTTGGGCGGGCTCGATTGGCATGAGCAGCCAATGCTAAAAAGAGATAGGGAGAGGCGGCCATGTTAACCCCTGCACGATGCTGATTTTCGGACCATTTGGAATGGGATGGAGTACTTCAATCCCAATGCCATTTCCTCTTTCATAGCTGTCAGCGCGTGTGGATCCCAACCTAATCGAATGAATAAATCCATCGAGGAGGACGGATGGAATTAATTCAACCTTGGACTTGGGGCTGCTCATCCACATGTATGGCTGTTAAAATCGTGGATCGCAGCTTGAGCTTTACGACACAACCTGTCGCAAGCGCAAAATAGTTAGCTCTGTACCATAGACTCAATATGAAGCTTGAAGGCTAGCCTGATTGGTCTCTAATACCACGAGTTCCCCCTGTCTCTCGAGCTAGTATGCCCTAACTTCTTTGAATTTTGGAGTCGAAGACTCGAAGCCTCAAGGAAGAATCGATTTGAGTATTCTGATTCGAATTCAAGCCGACATCGCCGTTTCCGAATGACATGACCGAGAGGTGCCATGAACGTTTCTGTTGCGTTTCGAGGGATAGGGGTTGATTTGGTCATGTACTGATGGCCTCCACTGCCACTGATGGAGTGATGCGCAGTTGACATTTTCGCGTCCTTGGCATCCATGTCACTTGTCTTCAACCATGCGTGTTCAAGATACCTCTCTTGGACCGACCCTTATATGGAGTCTTCCTCGTAGTGGGTCTAAACCGAATCATGTGATGGATATTGACTGCATCCATATCTGTTCATCCATCGGGTCTGGCTTTTATGCGCTCTGCAGCGTTCACAAGGAGTTTCGTTGCGTAACCTAGAGACACCATCTTCACTCCCTCCTTTCTCGACGGACGCTGTTGGAAGCCGATCGCCACTTGGTTTGCGCGTTCCCATTGAGTCTATGTAACTTTTGGCTCCCGCGCCGTCTGTGATCCACGTTGCGCCCCTCTCGGACGGTTTCAAGCACACACTGCGCCGCCTGAAAACGCCGGGGGCCTTTCCAAAGCGTTGTTGGCTGGATGCATGCACCATTGCACGTCCATCATCGCGCATATCCAGCAGGTGCTCCAATCAATTTTCATTGTGGGAGCACGTCGAGTCGTTTTTCATCCACATGTCGCTGCTCGGAGGCAGCATTCGCGCACCGGGGATGCTATAAATATGCAGTGCCCTCCGAACAGCGAGGAAAACCTGCCGGCGAGCAATGGAACTGCAATGGGTGAACACAGCAAGCGAAGCAAACGAACCAGGTCGCTTCAATATTAGCCGACGTGCCAATATGCTTGATTTTATTCCGTTAGCGCTCACACCCTGCGCAGTCATTTCGCTAGTTCTTGGCAGTGTATGCCGTCGGGGTCCGGATCCGCTGCTTGGTCTCCTGACGCTGTGCTCTTCTCCAGATGCCGCCGGCATTCATTGAAAAACTCCCCAGCTTCAACCAAGGCTTCGCCGACCTACAGAAAAGTTGTGCTTCATCCGCGGATATGAGTGCCCATTCTCTTTGTAGTGTGCTTTTTGGCACGCATTGGGTTTGGTTTCAGTGTGAACTGCTGCTCCTCGCCAGCCGAACAAGACCCAAAGAATTCCCGTCGCCCCTATCCATGGATTTTTTTGCGGCTAGAAATGTCCCATGGATCTTGTTTGCTTCTTGTGGTTTCTCTAGCGCTCTCCTAGGACACGGCGCTCCTTGTCGTTTCTATAAGCTTTTGCGCAGTGCATCGCCCGCCCACGGTGCTGCGAGTGTATCCTATCACCGAGCCAGACTTGTCCCCTTCCATTTTCTGATCCTTCCTTTCCAATTGATGAGGAGGTCGCAATTTACCATGTACTCATTCAGGAAGCGGTCCAATCAAGGACTGTACCCTCCCTGAGATACGCCTCCTTGGGGACACTCTTATCTGTTTCGCACGACGGTCGCATTAAAGAAATTGGTATCGCACACCATATGTACGGTGGTCGAATCGTGAGGTTGAAAGGCCTTTGCTTATGTTTGTGATACTCCGCAGTCATTGTGATACGCCAGGATACGCCCACCGACGGTCCGCTGTACATAGCACATCGGGGTTCTTGTTCGGAGTTAGTGTGGACTCTGTGGAGTAGCCAAGCATTTGATGATGTCGCGGAGAAAGATCTGAAGTAATTGGAGATAATTGGCCGTCCAGGATTTGCTTTTGCCCTGGGATCCGTATTTTTTTTCCCGAGAATTTTTGTTTTGTTTCCGAGGTGTGATAGTTGTGGAGTAACGTCCAGGTCTCTCACGCACCTTTGCCTTCGACGTCCATTGCTCTTCACAACCTTCCCGATGTCTGGTTTCAAGCTCGATAAGACGACGAGGCAGATGCTAACGGGGAAAACGCCGTTCTTCGCCTGCACAAACGACCCACGCTTCTCATTCTGTCTGTATGTTCCCAGCTGCCATTCATTCGACGGTCCCCGTCTCCCCTTGCTCGTCGTCGTGCATGGGACGCGCCGCCAGACTGGTGGGTACATCACTCATCTCAAGGCCTTCAGCGAGAAGTATCGGGTGGTCATTCTCTGTCCCCTCTTTCCGGCGGGCATCATCGAGCCGCTCGACGTGCACAACTATAAAGCCTTGCTGTACCACGATATCCGTTTTGATCTAGTGCTCCTATCGATGTTGACGCAAGCCGCGGAAACGTGGCGAATTGACGCTGAGCGGTTCTTCCTCCACGGCTTCAGCGGCGGCGCCCAATTTGCACATCGCTTTCTGTATCTCCATCCCACCCGCCTCCGCGGTGTCTCTGTCGCGTCTCCCGGCGCCATAACGCACCCGACAGCCGACCACGCGTGGCCTAAGGGGCTTGCAGACGTTGAAGGCCTGTTCGGGATCGTTCCGGACTTTGCGCAAATCACAAGGGTCCCTCTCCAGCTTCTCGTCGGTGAGAAGGACACGGACACGTCCATGATTTCCCGTGACGACATGGCGGGGCCGAATCGCCTAGAACGTGCGCGCTACCTGCACGCTGCGTTTGCTAGGCGCGGCACGAAGTCCGGGGAGCTGGGAGTCTTACCGGGAGTGGCGCACGATGGGATGAAGTTTCTGCCTGCAGTCGAGGCTTGGATGACGCCTTTGCTCTCTTGAAAGTCGTGCATGTGTACCATTGCAACGGGTCGCAAAACGAAATTTTGTGCTTTCAATTCTGTTGAATTTCTTCGGAGTTTTTCGGGATATATACCTGCAATGCTTCTCTAGATAAGAGAAATAACTAAGCAATTCACTGAGATGAGGAAAATGGAAAATGGAGAGCCGGCTAGCCGGTCTCCGACTCTCCGGTCAGTCGCCTCTGCCAAAAATAGCGGACAAGTACAGCCACTGATGCGGGTTCGGATGTTCAGGCTTCTTTCCTTCTTCATGGGAACTTTGACAAGTCCTCAAACGCGCACGCACGTATGCTATCGCTGAGATACGACTTGCTTGCTGCATCTATTTAAATCTTTCGTTGCCAGGCAATCCCATTCACCGATAAGTCTGGTGGGACCATTCCGACCCATCGCGTTAACATCCTCTCAGCAGTGGCGGCGCTCTGGCTTTATTCTGGCTGTGTTGCTTGTCGTCCAGGATTTTGTTAGGTTCCGTTCTATCTCCTTGACGGATCCTGGTACCCTAGTATAGTATGCGACGGGAGCGGTCGATTCCGGCGCAGCTCACAACATCAACTGAACCAATCTCCCTGTTTATTAACCGTTTAGTAAACTAAAAATCCGCCGTTCCGGAGGGATCTATTCCCGCTGAGAAGCTTGTGTGATCGCTGACTATCTGTCAATTTGCGCGCGACTCTTGGCAAATCATCATGTTGCGGCACAAGATAGCTCCTCACGGCGTGTGCTTACACGGCGAACCGATCCAGTCCCATCCAGATAGTTCATATGCCAAACTTTTCTAGCATTCCTTCACCGAACCTTCCCTTCCCAAGGTCCATCCACCACCACCACCATGTCGAGGCCCATTCCGCTCACATTTCTTCGTGGCCTGTCCTCGCCATCCCTAGAGACCTCCCTGGGTGACCTTCTCGCAGACTCTGTCTCGGGTTCCGATGTTACGACCCTTTTGGACTGTCTTCCGTCCACCTCCGCCGCCGCTCTCTACTCTCCCGACCTTTCGCGGCAACCTCTGTTGCACGATACCATCCACTCTTTTGTACAGCACTTTTCTCTTCCACACTCCCCCACCCGCACTCCCCTCGGTCCAAATGACCGCGTCATGGTCGTTCTGCCTACCGGTCCAGAAAACGCGCTGGCTCTGCTCGCGCTCGCAGCCTACCACACTTGTGCACCCGTCAACGCGAGCTGTACGGCTGCTGAACTCCTGGACGACGCGCGTAGGCTCAATGCAAAGGCCATCGTAACAACGCGCGACGCGGAAGAGCGCCTCGAGTTGCGTAGCCTTTCAGGCGCCCTCGGTTGTGACGTTGTCTACGTCCAACCCCGCGCTTCGGGCCCCTGTGGACTATTCGATATGGATACCATGGGCGACGCACCTGCGCAGATTCCCTTCCGGCCTTCGAAGTTACACTCCCTCGGCGACCAGAGCCTCATTTTACATACTTCTGGTACGAGCGGCAAAAAGAAGGTCGTTCCCTACTCGCTACTTTCTCTCATTGTCGGGACTTGCGCTGTCGTCGAGTCTTGGGATCTCCGGGAGTCGGATGTAAATTTGAACATGATGCCGTTGTGAGTGACTGCGTCAACTGTATCTACCGACCCGGAAACTGACGGCGCGCAGATTCCACGTCGGGGGAATCGTCCGTAACCTTCTTGCTGTACGTATTAACGTGCTTCTCGTTCCCATTTCCTTTTTAATTCTGCGTAACAGCCTATTTTCTCAGGGGGCAGTGCTATCATGTGCGCGGGGTTCGACGCGATGGCATTCTGGACGCTCGCTCGCGATCTGCAGGCCAGCTGGTAAGCGCGTTTTTATCAGCCAATTAACCGGCTTTAATCCCTGCGATGCCTTGCTTTTTTCATTGAATTGCAGGTATTATGCTGCTCCGACCATTCACCACGCCATTTTGAGCTCTCAGCCCGCGGGAATCGTGCCCTCCCGCGACTTACGGATCCGCATGATCGCCAACGCCGCTGGGGGACTTCTACCCTCCCTTGCGGTGAGCCTCAGGTCCACATTCGAAGCTGTGATTCTGCCGTCCTACGGCATGACCGAGTGAGTGTGCTCCCGCATGCTCCCGTTCCCCTTGCGTCGTCTTCTTTGACCCTCCTATGTCGCCGCTAACGCCGATCTGTTCCTTGCAGATGCATGCCTATCGCGTCGCCGCCGATCACGTACCAGCTCGAGCGGCCAGGATGTTCGGGAATTGCCTGCGGGCCGCACCTCTCCATTCGCTACCCGGGCAACCTCGAGCAGCCTGTCGCGTCTGGAAGCACTGGCGCAATTTGCGTGCGCGGCCTGCCAACGTTTGCTGGGTACGAGACTTCGCCGGACCCTAACGTTCCCCTCGACACGTCTGCGTTCACAAGCGAGGGATGGTTCGATTCTGGAGATGTAGGACATATGGACAATGACGGATACTTATATATTACTGGTCGCTCGAAGGAGATTATTAATAAGGGGGGAGAAGTCATCTCACCGTTCGAGGTTGAAGAGGCAATTGTTACCGCCGCAAAACAGTTTGTGAAGGTAACATATTTAAATTTCAATCGCGAACTTGCACTTACTCTGTTTTTTAGACTACTTTAGCCTTTGCTATCGAACACGAAGTTTTACAAGAGACTATCGGTGTTGTTATTGTACCTGTACCAGGCCGCCCTCGAATCGGGCTAGCACAACTGCAAGATCTATTAAGGTCTGCTATCCTTCATCTTTCGCAGTCTCCTTTGCTAACAATCGCCCGATATTCAGAGATCATCTGCATCCTTCAAAGTGGCCATTTGCTGTCGTATATATGGACGACGTTCCTAAGAACGCCGCAGGCAAACCTTTGCGCATAAAGTTATCGACTCGTCTGGGCATTGGCAAACTGTCTGACGACGTTCCCGCCATTCACCGCCACTTTGAGGCTGCCGTACCCAATAGCCAGGCAACCCTTTCGGAACCCATCGCTTGCGCCCGCGTCACACTCGACTTTGCATCCATTCAAAATGAACTGTGTTCTGTATACGGCGTTTCTGAAGTCGCCTTACGCATCCGCGCGGACGGCGCGCCCGAGGCGTTTGTGTGCGCGCACGAGCTCGATGCAGGCGATTTGACCACCTCTCTTTCACGCACGTTACCCGGATATGCGATTCCTGCACCGATGCACGTCCTCCGGGGACACAACGTGCTCCGTACTAGCACGGGTGAGCCTGATTTCGCTGCAATGGAGCAGGAAGTAGCGCGCGAGCACGCGTCTGCGATGTCGGAGCACGCGCTGCTCGTTCGTGATATAATCGGCAACCTCCTTCTCGCGGAGCCCGCGATGATCAAGCCCGACTCGGACTTCTTTTTGCTCGGCGGCAACTCGTTGTTGCTCGGGAAGCTCGCGTACCAGATTCGGCGCCGGACTGGCGTAGCTATCGGGGTGTCCTCGCTGTTCACAAATAGCACCATCAGTGGAATCGCGTCGATGATTGAGGTGGAAAATAGGCGCAACTCCGATACCTTGATGAAGGATGAGCCAGGCCTTTCAGCGAGACAGAGCGAGGCGACACTCAACGTGGGCTACGACTACGAAGAGGATGTAGAGGCATCCAAGGAACAGTCGCGTGGCCAATCTCACCCCCTTTCACTAATTGTCCAGGCATTGCCCCTCATGTTATTTTATCCCTTCAAAACGGCACTAACTTGTATGATGTTTCGAGTCGTCATAAAGTCTTTCATGATCCTCACACGAGTCTTTCAGGGACCACACTACTTTTTATACTTTCCGTCATGGCATCTATCATGCAGCGCTCTTTTTGGGACCGAATCTTCTCCCTCCTCGTCGCGATTGTCGTCGCCCGCCTCACTAGTAGGTCTGGTCAAATTTGGCATCATCACGTGATTAACCGTTTTTCAGCTCGTATCGTCGCCCCAATCACGTCGATCCTCTTCAAATGGCTCATTATTGGAAGGTACCGCCCCGGTACATATCGCATGTGGTCCAACTACTACCTGCGCTGGTGGATCGTCAACCAGAGCATCCGGATCGCGGGCCGCGGTGTCTTCTCCATGCACCCCACCCTGGAGGTATTGTATTACCGACTCCTCGGGGCTCGTATTGGTCGGAACGTTTCCATTGACAAGGGCGCAAAACTCGGCGAATACGATCTGCTCACCTTCCATGATGATTGCCGTGTCGATACGGCCCTTATTCGTGGATTTTGCGTCGAGAGAGAGGGCTATTTTAGGCTGGATAACATCGTCATTGGAGAAAAGGCTATCGTCAACACCTTCACGCAGATTTCTCCAGGCGCTGTCATTGGCAACAACACGGTATATGGTCCTCACGCGTCGTCGCGCGACTCACCGTCCCCACGATCGTACGCCGCCTTCAACCGGACACTGCTTCCTGAGCCGAGCTTCTGGCTTAAGCTTCTCGTGGCATGGCCGGTGATGTTCCTGGTGTATTTCATTTCCTGTACGCTTTTCTTCCCGTCAGGTGTTTTCCTTCTAAGAATTTCTCAGATATTCCGTGGTTCATCGCCATCTGGCTCATGGTCAATGAAGTCACCATTACAACCGAGCAGCTCAATTCACTAGAATCGGTCGTTTACTGGTTTTCCTCGCCAGAGAGAGTCGCTTACCATGCCCTTTCGCGTGTGGTGCGCGCTGTGTTAACACCGATCATTCAGCTCGTTCTTGGGATAGTCGTAAAACGCACATTTGGCTTGAACAAGGAGGGACCCCTCGCCGACGCTTCTCAGTTATCGCTGCTTCGGAGATACATCAATTCGCATCTATTGTCCAAGACTGCCATGAAATCTGCCTTTTCGATCCTTGGCACGCATTACGAAGTGGTTTCGGTGAGCATTATATCCTCGTCATTTCGGTAGATTTAAACGCGTCTCAGGTTGTTTATCGTTGTATGGGTGCGAAAATCGGCAAGCGGGTGAGTTTTTGCGCCACACCGACTCATCCATTCTGAGCGTTGCCATTCAGGTGTACTGGCCTGGTTCTGGAATCTATTGTCTTGACCCCGAGCTGTTGGAAATCGGCAACGATGTCGTGTTTGGCTCTCGCAGTGAGGTTTTTACCACTGATCGTATCGGGACTGGACGAGTTACTGTCGCCGATGGCGGTGAGTTACCTCAATGTGCTAGGGAAATGTGTGGACTAATTCATTGCAGCGATGATTGCGGACCGCGTTGTTCTCCTTCCTGGCTGCAAGATTGGAAGGCGGACGGTGATGGGCTCTGGTGCCCTTGGTTTGCGCGACACAGAATACAAGGATGGTTCCACGTGGCTGGGGTCAGGTAAGCGCTATGACTCATACTGTTCGGAAGCAAATATTCACCTTCTTTTTTTTAGAATGCCTCGACGAAGGGTCGCCTTCCAAAGCTGCCGATCCCGACACTACGACCCCCTTTGGACGCGCCTTTTATAAAGGCCAAGCGGACTATTTCGTCTTCCCGTATGCCCTAATCCTCGCCGTCAACATCATCGTCGCCACGCTCTCTGCTGCTTACTGGTCGATCAGTGCAGTTGCGGCGGCACAGCTGCTTCGCCAACTGCATCTTCATCGCGGCCACATGGTTCACATTTACCGCCCTGTCTGGTATCGTCCCGGTGTTATCTTCGGCTTCATCGCCCTGTCTTTTGTCATTGTTTTGAACGTCCAAGCTCTCCTCGCTCTTGCGTGGGTGATCGTCACGAAATGGGTTGTCATTGGCCGCCGACGAGATGGTCGTTATGCATGGGACAAGAGCAGCTATTGTCAGCGCTGGCAACTACATCTTGTCCTATCTCGGTTCATTTATAAGGGCTATGGCAATGGAGGCGTCCTTGCGCCGCTCACGGGCTCGGTATATTTCGTTTGGTATCTACGTGCCCTTGGCGCAACGATCGGCAAAAACTGTGCGATATATGCTGGCGGCAAGGCTGGTCTCATGACCGAACCCGACTTGGTTCATGTGAGCTTTATATTCGATATCTCCTTCCTGTTTCCTCATGCACTACAGCTCGGAGACAACGTTTCTCTGGACGACTGCTCCGTTGTCGCCCACATCAATTCTCGCGGCAACTTTGCGCTCAACAGTTTGAAAATTGGGAACGGGCGAGTCGTTTGGATAACAACACCTTACCGTATTTGCTCACATATGTCCTTTTCTAGTTGTGCCATGCGCTCCGGTTCTCGACTTTTATCCGGCGCCTCGATGGAGGACAGCAGTATGCTTTGCGAACACACCCTCTTGACCTCGGGTGATGTTGCTGACTCGGGCCGCGTCTATTCCGGGTGGCCAGCGAAACAGATTGAGGAAATTCAGAATTGGGAGCCCAAGTACAAAGGCGAGGAGCCCTCCGGCTTCATGTGCCCAATGTGCAGGCACTTCCCCAAAGACATAACCTCCACGTCCTGCGGTCATGTCTTCTGCAAGTCGTGCGTAACTCACGAGCTATCCTCATTTACGCGTCCTGATAAATGCATAGATGTATCACCGATGCTCTTGTGACTCGCAGCAAGTGCCCGGTATGCATGGAACCGCTCCGCAGTCGAGGCCTGACTCGGATATATCCTTCTTTTGCGCTTTGAACTTATGATCCTTTCCTTTGCGCTTTGAATCTGACAAACACGCTGTAGCATACATACCCGCATCCTAGATACCGGCCAGGTGTAATGACAATAGATGGCCGCCGCTTATACCTTGGAACACTTCCGATAGTTATTACTGTCCTGTCGTTTTTTCATATATATCACCGCAATGGAACCCGACGGAGCGCCCGAACATTGTACAGTTATCTCCACGTTTAGAAGTCTTTTATACATTCTTGGTCGCAAGCTGGATGGACCCGGTCATACCCACAACTCCTTCGTTATTGGAACACCACACGGTGGCGTTGTGCTCGTCGTTCCGAACCCCAGCGATGGTCATCGGCTGGTTGACAATAATGGGGTTTCTCGCCCTGTATTCAAAGTGAGAGATCTTCGCCTTGGGGTTGTCGAGCATGGTGACTTCGAGAAGCATAAGCGCGGTGAGCGGCCCATGCACAAGTCGCTCTGAGTCGATTTAGATTTCGAGTCTGTGGGAGCGATGGGCACTTGCCGGGGTAACCCTCTGTCAGCTGGGCATAATCTTTGTCGAGATGAATATAGTGACCGTTGAAGGTGAGTGCAGAGAAACGAAAGAGAGTGGTCAGAGACGGAGTGAAGGTAAACGAGTAATCAGCGGTGGGGGGTATGCCCTTGACTGAGAGAGAGCGTCAGGCCCATTTATGGGGACGAACTAATAGACAGAGGCTCGCCGTCTCGAGGAACTTTATTAACAGGGATGGAGTCCGCGAGATAGACGTGGGACCTTTCTTCCACAACGGAAGGCTGGGGTTTGCCTGCCAGGGTGACTTTGATATTCTGAGTTACAAGAATCATTGGGCTGCCCTTCTCGAACCCTTTCTTTTCGATGGAGGCGACAGTAGACGTCGAGACAGCGCTTTGCCCGACGAGGAGCGGATTCTGCGCATCCCAATACATGCGCCCGCCGGCCCACATCCGCCGTGTGAACGGCCTGGGCGGGCAAAAGTCAGCGTCTGTTCCGTCGAAACGTAACTTGTGCTCAGGGTTTCTGGGGTGAAAGAAAGCTAGATGTGATCCATGTCCAAGCGGGTCCGCGAATTTTGGTTCATGAAACGGGCGTCTCCCTCCGTCTCGTGTTGGCAGAGTGATAAAAAGGTCTGAGAGACGCTCCACGCTGAACGTGTCCTGGAGCACCAGCTGCTTTGGAGAAGCAATCCAGTCATCGAGGGCTTGTGTATCTCGGGACAGAGTCGAATAGGAGCGTCGTAGCAAGGAGAGCGCCTTGGACATGGCTGGAGAACGCAAAATTCTCGCTACGCTTCCATCACCCCACAACATCCTCTCCCAAGCCCTCGCTTCCCCCAACGTGTACAAGTCACAACCCCTTCCACCGCTTCCACCATCTCCAAATGCAGCGACTGTGACCGGCCACGGAAGAGCACGGAAGATCTCGTCCATTTATCTGACAACGTCATGCTAAATAGGGAGTCTTCCTTACAACCGACATCCTGCAATGAAGATACATAGCATTAATTGACAATCAGAAATCTGCAAGTACAGTATGAATGTCAATGATTTTCTCTTTTCACAGCTCTCTGGGATAGTGATATAAAAATACACCTTGCTCTCTCGCCCCGGAAAAATGATTCAACTCCGATTTTTCCTCTCACATGCGTTCCTCATGCGTTCCTTCCTCGGACTTTCCATCGCTCTCCCGTTGCCCGCATAGATGACCAAACGAACGTCTGCTCTAGGGCCAATCATCGGGGTCGCATTTGGCGCGGTTGTACTGTGTCTCTGCATTTCCTGTTGTTACGTTTGGCGGGTCCCGGGGTAGCACCTGAACCAGATCCTCAGGTCCGGCTGGCGATTCTGAGACTGCCGACAAGGGAGGATCATCACCGACTGGCCCCACGTCGGTGGAATTACCAGACCATGGCCTTTATCTTCGTGCGGGACTTCGAGATGGTTCAACAAATCAAGGGAGCGAGGCTCATCACAACGCGTCGAACCTTTCAATCATGCTTCAACCCTTTTTTCTCCCACTAGGCAACTCCCCTTATTGTTCTCCAACGCCCGATCTATCTCACTACATGGCTCTTTCTCCTGGTGATAATGACAGCTTGGAGGCACTTTGGACAAACTGACAATCGCAGTCCCTCAATTATCAAAGCTCCCAGCTATGGGAGAATATTGAGGTAATAAGCAAATATCTGCCCCCTGGCCCAGTTGGTTAAGGCGCACGACTGTTATTAAATGCTTAGTCATTCGACGCAGCATTCCTGAAACAGTTCAATCGTGAGATCGAGAGTTCGAGCCTCTCGGGGGCAGTTCGTTTGTTTTGTTGCGGTTTGAGAGTTCAAGCGTTTCGGTGGCACTTATATGTGTGCCTTTTTTGTAGGGTTGAAAGTTGGTTGAAAGGCTTTCTATTGATTCTACATAGAACGAAGGAGAGGCCTTCCCCTAGAGACGTTTTCGTTTGCGTAGAAATCACAAAATCCGTTCAGAATTGCAGAAAGACTAACGACAAGCACTTTGATCGCCCTGGAAGTGGAACACTCAGCTTGCAGAGTGTTGGAACCGAAGAAACCCTGGCCAAACAAGGTGCGGAAACATGGCCACTCGGGATGCATGTATTCTTTCTCTTCGTACTATGAAATGTCTAGTATTCAAACATCTAATGCAATTGCCCTGTTCCCTTGAGAACCTCCAGCTGATTTTCCATACGATATACAAGAACTACGAAGCGCATAAGGTATAGTATACAAGTATCACATTACATGCTCATCTCCAACTAGATCCAGAGGCTCGGAGGGGTGATTGGGGCGGGGAGTAAGTCGAGTTTTGACGGGAGTCAAAATACTGTGACTGTTGGGGCAGTGGCGGTACGGGTTCCGGAAGGAAGAGTGGGATGGTGGGGATGAGTTCAAAGACGTGTTGCGCCACAGCTCGTGAAGGCCGGCTTCCGGGCTGCGTTGGGTCAACGCCGTTCATAACAGCATGCACTTGTGCCTCCTGCACAATGGGCTCCCCGGCGGGGCCTGGCGTCGCCGCAATGCTTGAGCCAACACCCCGTCCATCCCATAGGCAACGGATGTCATTGCCCGGAATGATTTGTGCCAAACGCCCAGTCTCAATATTGCGGATCTCGATGAAGCGAGAGTCGAAGAGGAGAATGTAGGGCGAATGCAAGGCGACCCTCTCAGCGTTACCCTCCCATTCGATGGTAGTCGCCCCGCGCCGTGGATCTCCGTGTCGGTCAACGTAGACCCCAAATTCTATTGGGGTTGAGTCGCTGATGACTGGTTGTTCCCCGAAACAACGTACCATTATAGCATAAAAGGAAACCATCATCATTCGATCGGAACATTCCAATGGGACGGCATGCATCGCACCGCTTGGATAACGGCGCAAGCCTGGCATCGTCTCGAAGAGGAATGGTAACACTTTTGAAGCTGCGCGAGCGTGTCAGAAGATGACGGACGGATACCAGACCTTCACGTACTCATTCAGATCCATGATCTCAAAGCCTTTGGTGCAAAGGATGACGATCTTTGCCTTGAGGAAATAGAGATCAAACGATTCAGATGGCAGGAAGAAATCCTACACCGAAGGGTTATTAATGTTCATTAATTCCAAAGATTAAACGCACTCTGTAAATTCGGAACCATTCCGATTTGGTAGATCGGAAACCGAGACGCGAGCCCAGGCCCGCTGGAGCCTTGACCTTCTCGTTGATTTTATCTCCCACGGGCTCCAGAACACGGAAAATACTGTCCAGCTGTGGAAAATTGAGTAGACGTCGACAAAGTAGAAGAGTGTACGCACCCCTTTCTTCTTCATATAAATGACAAGCGTCCGGTTGTGAAGGGTCCCAACGCTGAAAAAGTGTACGTCCTTGGTCCCATTCAGTTTCTGGGGTACTTGCGAGGCGTGGGTACCCTGTGGCGAAGACGGAACCAATGCCTCGATGTGGTATGCGAACAAGGACTGCACCCGAGTCAGGAAACTTCCGGAACGTGTATGCAGACGCACCTTGTCCGCCAGAACAAGAAAGATGCCAAACTCGTCGAGCATCGCACACTGCGTCACCATTTTGAGATGCAGAACACGGCGCATCGCTGGAGTATGTTTATAATAGGACCAAACGTGGAACTGCATCACTTACACCTCGGATCGTGGCGGAAGCCGATCCAAACACCTTCCGCGCACCCAATGGCGACCAACCCGCGTCCATCAGCGGTATCTTCACGAGCTGTGAGTATTCATCAGGCAAAACATCACAAAACTTACTGAATGGAACGGAGCAAGTGACCTTGCCCGTGAACGAGGTGTCCTGATTCCATTGCGGCGAAGCGGGGCCAATTTGTACTGAAGGCACCAAGAACGTGTCCGCGCTGAGCGTTTCAACCTCGAACACCTTGTTCGACTCCTGAACGACCTTGCGAATCCCCAAAGCCTCTTCCAATTTCTGCTTCCATTCCGTGCGCGCCTGCGCCGACTCCGAGAAAAGTATGTGCGGTCCACCCAGACGACCATTGTGGTGGATCGTCCAGGGATATACGACACGCGAGTCACCAGCACTCTCGGGTGTCGCTGTGACTGTGCCATTGGTATCGTGGCGTTCTCCCCGCAGATTGTCTCCACGCAGATTGCGAAGTAAACCCGCGCCACGTTGTGTTGGGGGATCAGTGAAGTTGACGAGTGTTAGTAGATCTAAAGGTATTGGCTGGACGAGGATGAGTATGCACGTCAAGCACCGTGTAAGAAACAATTCACCCGTCGATTGACTTGGTATTTGGTAACCCCATCCTTCTCCTTCGGCTTTGTCATCACAACTGATGGCCAGGTGAGCCGAGTTGCCGATGCAGAAAAACGGTGCCTACCATAATTGTCGAACAACACCACGAACAGCTCACTCCATCCGCTCCATTCCAGTGACGGGATAGAATTATCAGGTTGACGAATGACCTTGGCTGCGTAAATCAAGGAGCGGTTCTCGTCGAGCAGGTCCATGTCCTGTAGGGTCTGAGCACGATCACTTGAAAACAAGAAATTACCCACAATCGCCTCTCCTTGTTTGAAGACAAGATTGGAATTGTATCGCCATAGCTCAACCTTTTGCTTCGCCGAAACGACACCAGGCTCCGTGTCCTTGCCTAGCGCCTTGATCACCTCGAGCACCTGCGGGATCTCCTTGCGATCATCGTGGTTCTGCGGCGTCTCGTCTAGAATACCCTTGAGAAGCAGCTCGTATCGAAGCAGCCGCGGGATTGGCCGATTGATAAAGTTCTTCATGTCGAGCCGGTGGGCGTCCGCATGCCGCACACATTGCTACACATCCTTAGCATTTCAACCTCCTCAACAGAAACCGCCACATACCTCCACAAAGTTCTTGAAATCGAGGTTGTTCGCCATCTCGTCGTCGATCCGGTACGCAGCAATTGGGTAGTTGGGGATGTACTCCATGTACACGTCGCGAAAGTTCAGTGCCGCGTCAAACATTGCCGCGGTGACGCTGCGGATGAGGGGGTGCTGCTCGCGCTGTATCTCATGGAACTTCTCCACCAGCTTGAGGTGATGCGCATGCAGGTCCGAGAAATTATGAAACACATCCTGGATGAACTGTTCTAGCCGCTCGGGCTGCATAATGGGCGGTCTGGCTGCCCGTAGAGGGAGGATGTACATCTAAACGCCCAGTGAGCAGATTGCGATAGATAACGGTTTCCGCATACATTTTCTATGTTCTCCAGATCCTTGACATACGCCATCTCGCCCTTGATCAATTCAAATATGATCCTGCAGAATGCAGTCAGCCAGATATCGGGATGACTGTCTTTTAGGTTGCAACTCACGATTGGCGCTTCTGCTCCTCCTTCGGCATCGCCTTCCGAACTTCTGGCGCGACTAGGTCATGCCACTCCCACTTGCCCGGTGCGCCGCGTCCCATGGCAGACTGGAACGTCCTCAGCTGCGCCACACTCTGCAGGTTGCGGATCGCGCCGACGGCCTCCATCAGGTAATCCGCATCCGGGTTCCCCTCTGCCGTCTCGTGGTAGATGGCCTCGAGTAGCACCGGGTACTTCTGCAGATGCTCCGCCGGCCGATTCAAAAAGTGTTTGAGGTCGAGCCGCATGGTGTCCGACCCCGCGCGGGATGACTGCCGTGAGCAGTGCTCAAGGAACAACCGGAACTCGGGGTTCGAGTCGATTTCTTCCTTCATGCGCTTCTCCGCCAACGGGTGGTGGCCGATATAGATGGGGTACGCTAGTCGGAATTCCGTCGCAGCTGCGAGGAACACATCGCCTACACACCGACGTTATTATCATCTTGTGACCGGAAATAAAGACCGACCAATCCGTTGTATGACAGGCGCCTGCTCTCGCTGTCGGACGTACATGACCTCGAGCAGCCGCCGGTTGCATTCCCTCAGATCCAATATGTTGCCGAACACCTCGTCGATAAAGTCCTCCAGCCGCTCGAGCGGGATGACGGGCGGGATCGCCGTCCGCAAGGGCTTGAGGAAGACTGTTTCCACAATGTCGAGGTCCTGCACGTACTGATCCTCCTTGTTGATGAGCTTGTGGATGATCCTGTGGAAAAAATGTCAGGAATACTGTAGGAAGACATGAAACAAAACAACGCACGTCTGGCGGTTGATCTCGCTCTCAGGGAGTTGCGTCAGCACCTCCTTTGGAACCGTGTGCGACCATTCCTCGCGCAACGGCAGCGCAGGGCTTTCCGCCGGTCCTGGCGCTTGAGCGGCAAACGAGTTGCCCTATTGAGTATGAGCAGTCAAATAAAAAGGAAAGCAAGGAAACGCACCCTCCGAGGACAGCCGTATGAGTAGCACGGAGACTCATCGCCACAACTTGGTGAATAGCACTTGGTCAACATGGTGACCACCCCAGTCGGAAGCTCCTCGCGCTCAGGTGCGGCGTCAGACGTGCCCTCCTGGTCGTCGAGGAACATGTAGACGTCCTCGACCCCGTCCTGAAGCACGCGGCCGCCCCACTCCACCTCGTAGAAGAAGAGCTGGCTCTGGAGACTGCGTGCGACCTGCAGGGCAGCGCGTCGGTCGCTCGTCGAGATGCCATGATTGACAGCGAGCTCGCGTTGTATCTGCGCCTGGATCGTGCTCACAATATCCTTGCCTGTAAACGCGCGCGGATATGGTATACTGCCCTTGACGTGGGTACCGCGGGGGACCTTGTCGCGCAGCTGCACGGCAATGTGCGAGAGGAGCGAGAAATTGACGAAGCGCGTCTCGTCCTCCTCCTCATCTTCGTCTTCCCAGTATGCATCCTCCACTTCGTCATGCAGTTCAAGCGGGCCCCGTGGGGCAAAGCTCGCGAGATCCCGCAGCATCTCGCTTGGCCGGCGGTCGACGCCGGGTGGCCCAACGGAGAGGTATTGGTCCGGCTCGCGGTAGACACCCGCGCCTGTGCTGTTGGCGGAGGTGTTGCGACTCAGGGCCTGTGATGATCCAGAGTGCGCATACTGTGGATCATTATCTGCGACGAAACATAAGCGCGGGCGCGTAAAAAAGGATCGTTACCCACACGCTGGCGTCAGTTTGTACTGCTGGCTCTCAGCCAGCGCAGGGAGATGGCCATTGGACCGCCCGGGGTACGAGTCGTACTGATCATATGTTGGCGATCCGGGTTTTGTGGGAGCGCCAGCACCCGGGGGACGATAGGATGGCTCGCGGGACATTCCGCCGTAATGTGAGCCCGACGAGTCGGAATTTCCCGTCGTAGGGCGGGGCGCGGATCTGGCTGGCGCGGATGGCAGACGACGCATGCTCCCGGTTGTTGCTTGTCGGAGGAGATCCGACGAGCCACCGACAGCGTACGACTCAACGCTCGGACGCGGGGATGGCGCTCCTGCATCATACGGGTCTGGCTCCGGCATGCTGATCGACGACGACGGCGAGGAAGGGGTCGGTGGAAGGCGGCGAACCGAACCGGTCTGGGGCCGCTGGGCCTTCTGAGAAGGTGCATAGTAGCCATCGCCGTCTGGAAAAGTCAATACTTGGTTGATTCGAGCGCAGCAGCAGACATACAAGGTGTGCTGGGCGAGGAGACGGTTGGCGAGGATTCAGAGTCAGTACCGTATACACTGTATATGTTGTCGATTTCGCCGTCCGCAGTAGGGGTTTCCGAGGCGAAGCCAGCCCATACTTCGTCGTAAAGAAGCTGCAGATCTGGGTCCACGACGGGTGTAACTGGCCGCCCCGCAGACATCGTGGCGGTGGACATTCAAGTGGCAAAAGGACGCAACGGCGCCCAGGACCTGGACAGCACACAGAGACGGGATGGGATGTCGGTGGATAAGTGTGGCCGTATAAGTCACCTAGCAGTCACAGGCTCAGAACTCCGATCAAGGTCCAGGCGCTTGTTCAATTATACATTCTCCCTCCTGTAGCCGACTCAGGAACATTGCCAGCATTGGGCATTCTCGTATCATACATCCCAATAAATTATGCAAGTATACAACACCCTCACAGCGCCGTCCCTCGCTCGAAGCTCGCACGGATCTCGGCAGTGTATTTGTCGTAGTAGCGCGCAATCTGGGAAACAACGTTAACATACATTCGACCGTGGCAACCGCACGCACGCACCTTCTTGTTGAACACCCGATTGTGCTCGTTGATGTATGTAATGTCGCCCTCGTCTTCGTTGGGCCGTTTGCGGGAGAATTTGCCCTTCTTGTCGATGCTAAAAGGCATATTAGCGACGGCAAAAAGAGGCGAGGTGTCACTCACTCTCTATTAATTTTCCCAACCAGCCGATCTATTGCATCCTCTGACGGTTTGTTGTCGCCATATATGAGGGTGTTGGCGTCGCGGTATAGATTCTCGGCAGCCACGCGCTGTTCCGCAGCGGTTGGTACCATCTAGAAAGTGGTTAAGAAGATGACAAAGAAAAAATCATTGCAAGATATACCTGAGACGACGAGGCAGTGGGATTGAAGGCAGTAAGTGTGCCGGGCGCATACCCCATGGCAAGCTCCTTCTGGCGATTATATGCAGCCAGGTCGGGCTTGATTTGGTCAAGGTCTTTCTTGTACCGTCTCCGTGCAGCATGCGCGTCGTCTGTCAGCGCGTTAGTAAAACTGCCGTACACACAATAATGCAGACACGCACCATGGAACTCGAAATCAGCCCTCCGCGCCTTCCGCGCCTGCTTCTTCTCCCAATAATCATTCTCCTCAATTGTCCATTCCCAGTTCTTTGCCCGCTCCACCGCATCCGGCTCCCCGCGTTCCTCCGCATCGGCCTTTGTGCGTAGCATCTCCGCGAGCTTGCGCTGCTTCTCCAGTCGCGCCGCATCCCGTGCACTGATCTGCGCCTTGGCCGACTCCTCTACGAGGGAGGCGCGGTTTGCCTTGTGCGACGCAGCACGTTTTTGGCGCAGCTGGTCCATTTTTGCTTTCCGCTCCTCCATCGTTAATGTCGGTACTGCCAGCTCAGCAACGTCAACCATGGGATCGTCTGCTGCAGGTTCTGGTGGCGTTTCCGGCGGTATTGAGTTTGATTCTGCCACTGCACTGGACTCGGTCTCGACGGAAACCTCCTGGTTTTGCTCCTCAGCGACTTCCTCCTGCTCCTCCTCTTCGACTGGCTGCTTTTTCTTCGGGGCAGCCTTCTTCCCGCGCTTTGATGAACGTGCGGCTGGCATGGCAGCTAAGGTAAAGGGAGACTTGAGACGACAATGTCGTTGAAGTGCAAGACCAAATTGGGACGAGAGACAAACAAGGCACGCACTGATTTGATCCAAACTCCTCTTCACACTGCCACTGAATCACAGCGTGGCAGTCGCGCCCGACTCTCTTTGCCGACTCTCTTTGCCGACTCTTGAAACCAAAGGAATGTTACAATCCGAAATAAATATACACATCAATGTAGTACATCTCTTTTAAGTATGATACAGTCTAGCTGAATCTACCGGGAGTCATGAGGAGTCGTGAGGGTCGTTAGTGTCGTGAATGGGAAACGAGGGGATAAAATAAAGAGAAATAAAAAATCGGAAGTCATTAATGACCGAAAAGCTACATCTCTCTCAGGGTCTCCAAAAATCGGAGCACGGTTCGTACCCTCTCTCCCTCCTCGGCACCAGAGTAAATGTACGCGAACTCGCGAGCCTGACTGAGCAGCACGTCCACCTTGGCGCTGTCCCCGTGATACGGGAACACGGACAGCAAGGGCTCGGGCAGGAAACCTAACAGGACGTCCTGGTTCGTGGGGTTGTCGAGCATGACCAGGCCGAAAAGGAGGGAGAGGTGCGACAGCAGAAGACGGGACTCGCCCTCAGCCAGGAGCGCACTTGGGTCTGAGGGCGTTAGCGAGGACTCCGACTTCACGGGGGCGATGGGCGGCGTCGACGGCGGGAGCAGTTGCTGATAGACCTTTGCCAATGCCTCGAACGCAGTGAGCTGCTGCAGGCACGTGCACGCCTGAAGACAGGAGGGCTTCGCGAGGGTACAATGAGGGGATACATCTAGGCTCGCGTGTCGGTAATCAGCAAAAGAAAAAGAAGAAGAAGAAGAAACGACAGGAACGCACATGTATCGCGTAGGATATGCTTCACATCGTCGTCGACTTGTACCATATTTGTTAAGAGGCCTAGGGCGAGACAAAGCGTATCGAGCGCTTCCTCTCCGCCCTGTTGGTCCCCACTAGTGCTATCCGTTGAAGCTTCATCCCAATCCGATTCCTCCTTCTTGACCCGGTGTGTGCCCCGTAATCCATCCCCGTTCCGCCCATGCTCATTCGTCACCGCCTCCGCCACCTCGCACTTGACCTTCTCATCTGCCTTGACTTGCCGAAGTCGAGCTCCATGCCCCCGCAGAATGGCCCGCAGAATGAATCCAAAACAAAGCTCATTCCCGGTTAGCTTCGCGCACCAGGTCTTGTCGGAATGTGTCAGGCCTACTAGGAGGCGTAGCGTCACAAGGGCACATTGGCGCGCCTTCTCTGAAAGCAGGCTATAAGCAACCTCGCACGGGATATATAAGTTACCTGTGTTGACGACTTCGGTGTATACGCCCAGCGCGACAAGGCCGCTGGGAAGCCAGCTATCGCGGGCGTCCTCCAGCGCTAGTTGGTTGGCTGTGACGTCGTCCTCGGATTGTGGTGCCCAGCCGCCGATGAGGTAGCTGTCGAGCAATGAGAGAGCGTCGTGCGTATGCATGAACGCTACGTGCGGGGCGCCGTACGCCGATGTGGTAATCAGTGTCGATAGCGGCGATACCAGCAGTGGGGAGAGTTGGCTCTTTAAGATCGAGAGGAGCGCCTGTATGTTCTCGGACGTGGGAACGAGTAAAGACGGCTGAAGAGCGATTAGCGTATGGGATACTAGGAGCGATATGGACAGTGTGGAATCGGGAAAGAGCGACGACGATCCGACTGCAGTGCGAATCGTGGTGAGCTGCAGGCGCCATAAGTGGGGAATATCAGAAAAATGAAGAAACAGACCAGGTTCTGATCTTTCTTCGATAGACCGAGCTTCCGCAGCTGGACCGGATCCGAAAGGAATGGCAGAGGGTCGGAAGAAGGCAGCGCGAGGAGGGAGAAAAGTGTTGATATAAATGATGACGAGGGCCGTTGAGCCAGCTCAGAGAGGGATGTCGCATCTCGTGAAACAAGGGCGGCGAAAAAGGCTAGCAATATATCCATAATCTGCCAGGAGTTGAGATACTAGATCTGCTGAACCGTTGAAGTACTTGCCCTATCCTGACCAGCACCTGCCGCCCTCAAGAGATCCCAGGTCGGTCCTATAAAATCCGCAGCTTTGGCTTTACGTGCGAATTCTGGTTCACACAGCTTGGTCGTTATTTCGAGTGCGCTAAGAGAGATTTGAGCAGAAGATTGAGAGGAAAGTGGCAGGTCTAACCTAGCGCGACGAAGCCCCAGCCCCCCGGATTTATTCAAGCCCTCCCACAAATACGCCACTTCGTCCAAGAATCGGCGGCTCTCGCCCTGATTCCGTAGCTCGGTGATGCTTTTCAGCGCATTCAGCATTCCATTGGGTAGTACAACAGGCTCATGCCGAGCCTTTCCCTTGCCTTTCTTCGAAGGGGTGGCGTTTGGGGTGGAGCGGTTGGAGCCGGAGCGAACAGGCGACATATATGGGTCATCCTCGGAGTCGTCGACGCCCCATCGTGCACGCAGGGCCGTATATGATTCCCGCGAGGCAAATTCATCGTCGAGCTCCTCTTGAAGCTGATCCAGGGAGGCGGGATTTACTGGGATGGGAACAAGAAAGGAACGTGATTTCCCCGCGTATGTCCGTCCCGTGGCAATCTGCGGTCGAGGAATGGGTGAATAGGGTTTGTTCTCTGGACTCGGAGGTGGATTCGGTGCCTGAAATGCGCTCGGCAGCGAAGGGGTGCGGGAAACGCTGCTCTTGCTACTCCCGCTCCCACTTGCAATTGAAGATTCCGTTCTGGACCTTGAGAGCATGCGTTTCGCAAGTTTCCCAGGAGATGGCGAGGATGGAGACGTCGGGGTTACTGCCTCAAATATCTGGGACAGGTCCCGGGGAGTTCGCGGACGCGGTGGTGGGTCTGCTTCGACATCTGTTGAAGCTTCTCGTGCAACGTCTTCATCAACCTTCCTGCGCTTTGGTTCTGGGGTAGATGGTTTGATAGATTCCGACTTCCGTTTGACGGCTTTGCGACTATAAGTCCTGGAGTTGAAAGAGGTGGAGGGCATCCTGGAATTTCGTGTCACAGACGTGACAGACGCGACTAACGGGCTAACGGAATAGGCAATACGCATTTGTGGCTTATGTTTGGTTCCCAAGGCGACAGCTTTGCAAATTGTCGGATCAATTTCACTATGTACCCCGATATCGTCTGGCCTGCCACACACCTCGATGTCCACCATTCGCTTTTTGGGTCTCGGTACTCCATCCTACAGAACGGCGGCTCGCTTACCCACGCATGGTTCTCGACGCTGTTCCCCTCGGCATTTTTTATTTGATTGACTTTCAACAAGTTACTGCAACTTCCAACTTGAGGGCTGGAAAGCGGTACGTGGTTCGAATTTCAGACCCTGAAATTTCAAACTGTAGAGAAATCCCAGCTCTGTCCAAACCCAGTCACTTCCCGCCTCTGTTTCACCGGAAATTCTCAACAAGCAGCGCCTGCTTCGCCCAACGAGTCCCCACTTGGCGATTTACCAACCGCAAGTAACATCCGTTCTCTCCATCGGTAATCGTGCCGCGGGGGCCACCCTCAGTGTTTGTATGTGCCATTCTCAGTTATGGGTTAACCATCGCTGCAAGCTTTATGGATTTTCGCTTGCCTACCTCATTGCCCGCACACGTCGTCCAATTTGTCGCTGATCTCCCAGATGCAGTCAAGTATACGGGAAAAAACCGTTCTTGCAGCCCCTTTTGCCTTTCATTCCTTGAATGGTGTGAGGCATCTGTCCTGGGACATGGGGAAATGTGGGTGATTGTGTGCAGGTGCTCTCTTTTAATTGACGAACTCGGCCAGTTATGACCATTAAAGCGGTATACCAGACAGGGTATGCTGTTCTCGTTGGAACGGCTGTATCTACAGTAGCTTTGGTGTTTTTGCAGTAAATGCCATGTAAATTGAGCGCCCTTCTCGTAAAACCCCGGTTCCACTCGTTGGAGATTCATCTCACAGCTTTACTTTTGGGAACACCTATAGCCCACGTATCTGGTCGTATTAGACCCGAGGCATGGGTGATGCAACGGGTCTAACACGACCTGATATGGCTGATGGGCGGGTTTTGAGAAACATTCTCAAAACCCGCGCAGTATTACCGTTTTCAGCACCACCCACGGCATGGCGGCACAGCGAGCAGGGCATCAGAGGGGCACGACTCCATCAATTCCTCCCGCACCGGGCGCGCGGGTCTCCGCGCTGAGACGCTTGCCGTGAGGCTAATGGGTGAACGGCTGGAAGTGACGCCGGAGTAGTAGTGCGGCAAGGAACCAACACTAAAACTACAACTAAAACAACCAAACTAATCACTACCACAAAACTATCACAGAACTTAACAAAGCGTGCGAGATTTCGGGGTTCCAACAAAATATATGTTGCGGCAATTTGGGACTACGACGGGAAAAGTAACCAGTTGAGCTTAAAGGTTCAACGGCGACGGCCCAACAGTCCAAGGCGCTAAGCGACCCTAAAAGACGTGAAGGATGTGTTTTATCGAAATGTGAGGTGGAGGGGAGGTTGGGGTGGTTATCTAATAACCTGATACAATCGTAATCACTTTCACGGATCTAATTGCAAGTTTGGCCAAACTGAACTCCAAGTCCAAGTTGCCTTAATTGTGAGCTCTAAGCTTTCGTGTCCTAAACTGCTTTTGCCTAAACCAAACTAAACCAAACTAATCTTTCCTAAACTTGTGCAGTGGGACGATAACTTTATAGCCAACAACCAATTTATTGCAAGTAGAACTAACGAGAGAAACTATGATAGTTTCCAACGGTAACTCCGAGGAGATTTCAGACTTCACAACAGCGACTCTCTAGCTATTAGCTTGGAGCGCCTAATTACGAAGGGTGGAATCCACTAGCGATACAGAGAGAAACTACCTCTATTTATACAAACTGCTGAATCTAAAAGGAGAAACACACGAGTCACTGAATTAGTACAAACGGATAAACGGAACTCTGGATATAATGTAAGCAATCCAGATTTGGATGGGTCCATGCGGTTTTCAGGGTTTTGGGTGTGCTCGATTAGGTGCGAGCTAACCCTAAATAAAATACCAGGTCAATGATTGGCCAAACCAGCCAACCCTGGGTTTGGTTAAACCCGTTCGGTCCTACTGACCCTCTACCCTGCCCTGTGTATGCGGTGCACATCCACATGGTCTTTATTTGCCTCCGTTCAGGCTCAGTCAGCACCTCACGTGCGACGTATTACCTTACTGGGATTTTGGACGAGTTGCTTCCGTTCTGGAAGTGGCTAGCCACGTGGTACAACATATTACCCTTCTTTGGCCAAAGTCAGTCATCGGCCTGACCCGGACTTGCCAAGTTGTAGCCCTCCTGCGGCCCTGCGCCTTTGTTCCATAGTTTGTCCAAACCCCACTTGGGTATACTCGTAGTCATTTTGAATGGATATGATATGTATTCCCTTGATAGGACCATGTGTCGGTAGACTAAGGTTTGTTTTAAACCTAACTAAGCCCTGAATGGTTTGTCCAAACTCCTCACAGTATGCCCTGGACTCTGGCTCGTAAAAGTCATTGCTGCGGAACATCCCTGTAATTCGTATAGCGCATATGTGTCCTTAGCTAGCTGCTCGGGCTTACAATAGCTCTCATTTGAGACTGATGAACACTTGTTACGTTCTAATATACTGGTGAAAGTATATTCCAGGCGCCAAAATCGAAAGATTTCAGGTCCAGCCGTATACCATGCTTATCAGCGCGCTATCAATCCTTCTGCGCGCCATCACTTCGCATCATTCCCATCAACTATTCCGCTGCCCGCTGTCGGCAGCCTCCCGCCGCCTTCCCTAGGTCCCCATAAATCATGTAAATAATAGGGTGTACTCCTATGCATGTAATGAACATTGTTATGTAAAAATCTTGGCACGCACCGCCTCCGCGCGCCATCAATGTTGTAAATACTCCGGCTGGCAGGCTCAGGACTTGTAAGTAACAAAAGGTACATTAAAAATTACAACGGTATCAACGGCGCCCAGGCGCCCTGTTTCCTTGTGTGGGGTCCGAGTCCTCCGTTACCTGCATGAGCGTGAATTGCTCTGCAACAGCGTCTGCCTCCGCTTCGGAGTCAGAGTCAGACGACTCCGGGTCGGACTCTGGGGGTTCCGAGGCAGGCGGGGAGGGTGGCGAAGGCTCGGTCAATGGGCCTGCACCCACCAGGCGCTCCTTCTTAACAGGTGTGCCCGCCTCCAAGGTGCCAGTGAATCCAGGCACCTTTGAAAGCTTGATGAGGCGCTCCCTGTGGTCTTCATTGAAACGCCCCTGGCGCATGCGGTAGCGGCGGACCTGATGTGCAATGGCGGCCCCGTGTTCTCCTCGAATCTGTTGCTCCTGCCTCCACAAAAAACCTTCCTCATCGCGAATATATGTCATGAGCCGACGTATCTCGATGTTGAGCCTCACGATCTCCTCATCAGAGCGCTGAATCTTGAAGTACATGTCCATTGCGATGTGTCCGGCTGGCGTCGCCCAGGTCTCTCTGCGGATGTCGTCGCGTCCATCACGTACTAGTAGGAGGTCGAAGTCGGATAGAAATGTGTATTCCACTACTTGTTCCCAGGTAAGGGCGGCACGTGGAGGCTGGAGGCTGGCAGCGGCAGTGTTGTAGTTGGTCAATGCGGTCTTCACAGCACGAGAACGGGATTGCAGAGCCTTTGTGATGTGTTTGCGAAGCTTATATCCTGTGATGCAAACATGAACAATCAATCCTCGAAATTTAAGAGAGACACTTACCTGTTCCCGACATGTTCATCTTTGTGAGCTCGAACATACGGGAGATAATCAGCGCCTGCAGCTGATCAAGTGTTCCTGCACCATGATTCCTGTCTCAATCCACTGTGGTGAGTCCCGCTCCCAACGCACCGCAATGCTGAGTCGGCTCTCCAAGTCGTGCACGGCGTCCATAAGTTTGTCGCGAAGCTCTATTGCATGCCTACGCTGTGCCTCAAGGCGGCGGGTCGCTCGTGCCTCTTCGGTGTAATTTGCGGCGGTGGGATCGGCAGACAGGCGTGGCACAGCAACACCGAGGACTGCATTCATCCGGTTTCTGTTCGAGATTTGTTAGATATACAGTGCAAATTGCTGAAACAAAATAGCTCACGTCTGCTCATCGAGGTTAACTAGCTTTTGCCAGTATTCCATCTGCAGGGTTTCCTCCAGCGGCTCACTGCTCAATGTCTGCAATACCTCCTTCTCACGTTCCAACCATTGCTTGAAAGTATCCTTCGTCGGTACATCAAGCTCACGCATGGCTTCAGCGAGGGCTGGCTCCGTGTTTCTCACCTTGAGCGCCCGCTTGTATTTGTTCGCCAAAAGGAGTGCTGCCGGCAAATTAAATCAGCTGAAGTATTATTTGCATCGCTAGAAGGACTGACATAGGGACTGGTACGTGTCAAATACGTCCGTGTGCTGGAGGTACGTTGCAATCGTTTGTTGGCGATGGAAACGGGTAGCGTAGCGGGTCGAAGCTGCAAGAGCATTTGATTTGGAGAAAAATGTCTCGCAGTATTCGAGATCATCGAGCCCGACACCTGTGACGTATGTCGCAAGGTTGCAGAGCTGACAGCGGCGATTGTGCCCATGCCCGTGGAAAGCGCCCACAAGCGAGCGAAATTTGTGCACACGTGCCAGGGGACCGAGTACGGGGTGGGCATTCACCATCTTCCCAAACTTACACCCAATGTCGTATCCGCTGGCTATCTCCCCGAGAACCTTGATGAGGTGGTGGGTTACCGCGTAGCCATATTTAGACCTGTCAATAAATACTATAGAGTACATGGATATTCAGAAAATCACACTCACAATTCACCGCTTTTGATCATGTCTGCAATGAGCAGAACAAACCCGTGGCGGCACAAGGACAGGAAGACTCCTGTCTCGTCATACATCCCCCACGCCTTGGAGGTAATTTCCTCTTTCATATTATCCCATCGATCGGAGCAACCGTCTGGATCCTCGTCCGGTTCCTGTGCCAGCTTCTCAGCCCAAAAAAAACGCATAAAGATAACAAAGTGCTCACTGGATCCCCTGCAAACCCTTTCATCAATTCCTCCAGCTCATCTTTCCCCCATTTATCCACCTCCTCCCGCAACAGCCAATAGTCGCCAGGGACTCAACGAGCATCCATGCACTCCTTCGATGCACCTGGCACTCCCTCAGCTGTGCACTCCCGCCTTTCAAACCGTTGAAACGGTGCACTGGCGTGCAGCTGTGAAATCCAATGCCAACAAATGAGAGACGAAGTCTACTCAAAAACCAACACCAAACTCAACAACTAACAACTACGCAATACTTCGTGTGTGTTCGAGGGGGGTGGGTCACGTATCGACCGTCAATTTCAATTCAAAGGTAGGTTTCCACAAGTTTGATAGGTTTGGGACTGCCAAAAGGTAACTGCTAATAACTCCAACTCAATAATGAGAAGGGTAGGGTTTCTCGATGCGCGCCGTTTTACAACGTGCTTTAAGGTGGGAATCCACAGACGGCCAGAAAAGGTTTCTAAGTTCTTTAAGTTTGTTTCCCAATTACTGATAGATGGCCCCTAGTGCTTCAAAAGAAGGTACTAGTCCCAACCACTTCAAAGGCTATAATCCAATGCAAGTTGTTCTCAAGTAAAAGGTAATCCTTGTTTAAGAGGTCTCGAAAATCCAATCTATTCAATCTAACAGAAATCCAACACCTAATTGCAGTATAGATGCGTAACGAGCCGAAGACCCGGAGCTACTGGAACCCTTGTATCCGAGTAAGGCTGAGTTTACAAGACTTGACGAGAGGCGTCTCAAAAGTCAACTGTTTAGGCTGCACTCTTAAGCTGATATCCACTAGTCGTGCCAAATAACGGGGGCTTCACTGATCTGTCTACTACATTTGAAGGAGCTTTATATACTACTGCTACTTGGTTTCTAAGATTACAAACGGATGAACGAGCGGATTAATAAGTTTACATTGAAGCGAGTGTGTGGCCGTCATTTAGACAGATTGGTCAGTGTTCAGATGTCCTGTTGTCCACAAGAAGCATCGACCCAAGGGCTTCTCTCCTCCTCAGCCATTCCAATGCTAGGTTGAGCCTCGGTTGTTCCTTGTCCGTATTACAGAGCTCTCTTGTTTTTAGTAAGCTTCTAATGTCCACCTGACTGATCCTTATGAGCGCGTCGCGTCGCGACGCGACTTAGTCACGTGGCCGTTATTCAACTCGAGATCCGCGCGCCTTGTCCTTGTAATCCCAACCAGGCGCGTACGCATAGCCTTTCTCTTAGTTTTGTCTCTTAGTTCCTTCCATTGGCCTTTGGTATTTATCCTAGTGCTGGTATTGACACCGAGCTTGTAGCACCGTGTTCAGATGCTCCTTGCTGGGTGAGTCCTTAACCTCAGCTTTGGCCCTTTCGTTTCAAGTTACCTTCTCCGGCCCCAGTTTGGAGGTACCGTTGGAGATTACTCTACTGCTCCGGCTCTTGTTTAACTGAATCAACACATCTCGGGACTTTAATGCTCCGTCCCAGGCTTCAAGACTAGCATCCTCTAGTATTTACTATGTCCTTAGCAAGCTTTAACAGACTTGTAAGGATCGCGAAAATGAACGATTTCAAGCTTGTACAGAGTACGGCGTATCACCGTTTCAATGAATTGTTGCCGTCATGTGTCGTGAGTATTGGAAACAGCATAGCTGGCTCATCCTCGAGCTTGTACATGCAGGCGGGGCAGGCGTTTTCGAGACGCCAGTTCGGTGTATCCCTACCCAAGAGCGCCAGAACATGTCTGTCCACAATAGCGAGTGCCGCGAGGTAGAGGTCAAAGGCGATGGAGAATTGTGTAGATAAGTAGGGACGAAAGGAAACCTGCTGGAAGTAAGTAACAGCCATTCCATGTCCGTACGTAAATTACTCACCCCGTGTATATCACACAACGACTTCACAAATGGCTGGATTGCAAGGCGCGGGCAACGATTCCGTGCAACACGATACACTTCAAGCACACGCGTGGTGATTGCCACACTTGGTTTATCCGAGGCGCAGGGGAAATACCCTAGATTAACCAGACCAGATGAGATGAATGCATCCCCGGCCAGCATGGGCACGTCCATCATGCGTGCCCCTGAAAAATTTAAATATTAGTCAATTAAGTATGGAGAGCAACTAGTATTTACTGAAAAGGTCCACAACGTAGATTGGTAAATGGGTCAGGATCATCGTTTCGGCCGGTGGGTCCACAAGAGTCCCCAGCCCTGCTTCAGAGGAGCGTAGATCCCACTCGATGTACGCCGACGCAATGTCTTCCAGTTCCGGCTTGAATGCATCAAATAGTTTTTGCGTTCGGTTGCGACGTGTTCGATACTCGGGTCTCTTGCCACGTAAATGACTGAGAAATGGAACAATCAGCAAAGTCTATACTTTTCCGCTATAACAAAACTCACCGGTGGGAGGCGAGCAATGCCTTATAAAGTTCATCCTCGTCTGCCACATCTTCGTCCTCCCAGGGCCCGACATCTTCCCCCGCGTGGCTGATGTCTATGTGCATACTTCCATCAAGAACGTCCCCTAAATATCCCCCAGACTCGGAGCCTTCATTCAGTGTATGTAAATTGTTGTGCAGTTCTTCATCGCGGCGCTCCACGACAGTCAGTTCTAAAAAAGAAAAGAAAACACAAAAACATCGGGTGAGTGGCAGGATAAATCAGAGATAAACGACGCGAACTGGAGATGCACCGCTCTTCCCCCTGTCTCTCCAGTTCTTTCTCAGTCTGGACTTCCTCTGCATTATATGTACGGGCAAATTTGGCAGGCCTCCCAGAATCGTTCTCTTCGGTCCCTCTCGAGGCGAATTTCTGCGAGGAGCCACCACCAGTAATACGGGCGGAGCTGCCACCAGCGCGCCTCCGACTCATAGTGCTTCTGTAAAAGGAAATGTCATCACGTGAACAGAACACGTCTTGTTCTCGATTCGCTGGCACTAGGTGAGCCACTTCTCCTGGGTGCTTTCTTCCTCGGGGCTGCTGTGGGTTTGCGGCGCACGGACTCAATCCCTGGGTCTAACACCGTACCACAGCAAGGCCTGAGTAGGAAAGCACCATTTCACTTGAATACAGCCATTTTACTGACCCACTTCTCTTGCATTCAGGATGGCCATGTGGTCGCCGCAACTGCGCCAGGTGTGTTGTGTTTCCCTGCTGTACTTGGTGCTTGGTGCTCAACAGACCCCAGACACGCAGTGGCGCCACTTTTTCGCCATACTGGCCCTCTTCCACCGATGCACTTTGCAGTGCCACCTTCAACTTGGCACCTTTCCTGCATGACTCGATTGCGTGCGAGGGAACGGCGGGGGACGACGCAGAGGAATCCCCACCTGAACCATCCCCTACGGACACGACGGAGGCGCAAACGCTCATCGACGACAATGGCGTCGATGACTTGTCCCTCCTGGACCCCAGTGGCATCGACAATCCCTCATCTGATTCTCGCCCTGCCAAACACGTCCGTCTCGAGGATGTCCCCAAGCGCAACGGCCACCGCCATGCCAAACGCAAGGGGCGGCGCGACACAATCCATGCCCGTACTGGACATGTCGTGCAGCAGCAGACTCTGCTCGCGCAGGTTGCTGCAAACAAGGCTGCAGACTCGGTGATCCACGCCACACTCGACGCCAGTCAACTCCCCACACTGGGCACACACTATCATTTACTGGCCCTGTAAATTCCAAGTAAATTCCAGGTATTTTTTACATTTTCTGATCATTTACTTGTCATTTACTGGCCTGGTAAATGGCCAGCTTTTGTATCATTTTCTGACCTTTTTCATGACATTTACTGACCTGGTAAATGATACAAAAGCTCATCATTTTCTCATCAATTACCTAACTTTTTCTGAGCCAGAAAATGTTGAATTTCCCCATTCAGTAAATGTGAAGCTTTCCTGATGGCAGACCTTCTAAAAAAGGAAATAAATTGAGGTCATCTGATAGTTAGGATTTCATTGATGTGCTTCTTGGGTTGCAATGAGATTCATTTCCTAACTTGGGTTCTTAGTTTTCCAATCTAGGTTATGATTCTCAGAGGCTCAAACCTATCTATTTCAGCAGGCAATTCATATCTTAGTGTTGCAATTTGTATGATCTAGCCCAAATCTAGCCCTTGATCCTTCAGATTTGAACAGATATCCAGTTCAACTATTGTCTATGGTAGTAGTAATCTAGCCTGATACAAGCTATATTAGGGAATGACATCTCTCTTCAACTTGGGGGCTTGGTTAAACTTTTGTGCTGATATCAAAGGAGTGTTCAGTTGCTGGAGAAAAGAAAGGATAACATTAACATAAAAATATTGCTGTGAAAAGCAAGGAACTTGAAGAACCATTCAAGAGATTCAAAGCAATTTCTTATGCCAATTTCTCTGAGTCAGGTCACATGAGCCCATGGAAAATGTATGGACCCATGTGACCTCATAACAAGGAGTGTTGGAACAAGATAACAAACCTATATATATAAATAGATACAGTCAATTTCTCAACTATGATGTCCTATATTTCACACCTCCTTTGATGCAGAATCATTATTTCTTTGCACAAAAATAAGGAAAAAAAAATAACTACATACACTTGATTATGGATCTAACTGTTGTATTTTACACTTGCAGCCTTATTGCTCAGTGATGTGAAAGGTGTTACTATATTCTGAAGCCCCTATTCCACACTTCAAGGGGAGATGTTGGTTGGAAATGATTAAACAACGTAATACAGAATCAGACCAGAGGCACAGATATATACTCAGACTGGAAGGCATCTTTGTTGGTTGTTTGGTGGAACTGGTTAGACACTCATGTCTTGCATTTTCTGTTTTGGTGAGGTCTCCCGTTCGAACCTCGCAGCCTGTAATTCTTTTATTCATACTGTGTCTCAATTCAATATATCTTGAATAGAAATCATCATCTTTAACAAGTGGTATCCTCAAAGAACAGAACTATTACTGATCTATTTTCCTATGCAACTGAGCAATGGTTGGGCACTTGAATTCCAGCTACATATTTGTTACTACTTAGCAGTTACAGCATGGATTTTTCTGATTATTCCTCAGGCCTGCATGCAAGGAAGAGCTGTACAATCTGCGGCACACATCTGCACGTAATGTTGTCAAGCACATTTTTGATGTTGTCAAAAAGCGCTGGGCCATCCTCACCAATCCACCACAGCTGGACCTCGAACTCTAGGCACATACCTTTTCTGACCACGTTGCCATGAGAGAAAGCCTGAGCTGATACACAGAGAGACGTTATTGCACAGCAGATGTGAGATAGTTATCAGGCATTGTTAGATGGACAGGGAGATGACTTTGCAAACAAGTATCTACAACAATCTAGATACACAGGTAGGCCAGGTCTTTGAATGAAGCTGTATGAGCATCATGCATAAAAAACTGCACCCAGGTGGAAGATTACAAATTGAGTATCCCGTTTATTACTCGGCCGTTTGAGCACGATGCAAATTTTTTTGGGCGCCGTTTAAGTTTTCTGTTTTGCCTTTGGTGCAAAATCCACACATGACCCACTGGGGCCGTTGCCCGCCATTGTTGCCGTTGCTTTCCATATCCTTGGTCCTCCTCAAATCCAGTGAAGTAAAGTATAATGGGAACCATAATTATATTGCTATCGATAGTACGGTTGGATAGGGTTATATAGCGGTATCATATGAGAAGGGAGGAAGGAAGCTGGGAGATAGGACAGTACAGATGACGGTCCAAAAAGATGCTGGAACCTTTGCCACGGCAGAGTTTATTGTTGCAGGGTGGAAGGGGCGGACGGGGGTTACACAAGGCATGTATCCAGTGAAAACACTGAATTGAACAAATTAGTAACTGGAATAAAGTGGGGGAAAAAATTTGACAGACCAAATATCATCCATATCAGTGCAGTCCAGCGAGCCTGTAGAAGTCAGCCAGGAAATGCATAGACATGTTTGCTGGCGGCAGCACCCCACAGAACAGGCATTGATCTTGATGTAACCTGTCTTGAAGAGAAAGTACTGCAGGGAAAACCCAAAGCCATTTGACTTGATTCCGATGCATGCCCCAGCAGTACCCAATGAGACGACAGTTGCACCAATGGGCTTGAGAAGGGCTTGAGAAAGGTTGCTTGAGGACAAGGGAGATTCTTGAGACAGCTGTAGGCATCTTGACGGGCACAAGGCAGCGGGAGGGAATGGAAGGGAGTCAACATAAGGGGGAAAAGCAAAAGACTTGTGACGTGGCGTCAAGTGGCGACCAACAATCATGCCATTTGATGCGTGGCAGTCGAGAAATATGCCGGAGATTGCAGCTGTGTTTGGGCAGGGCTCGTAATCCGGGAAAGATGTGCACAACTTCGTGTCAATGTTGTGCTGTGCAAGTATGATTTTTTGTGTGTTTAGGCTAAAGCAGTCTTTCTTCTCTTCGGATCCCCCTCGTCAGGTCTGTCCATTCGTATCTGTAGCTACTCTGTGATATTTACCTTCGGATCCCCCTCGTCAGGACTCTTGAGTATACTTGGGTGTTGAGGTTGCCCTTACACACATACCCTTTCTGACCACGTTGCCATGAGAGAACGCCTGAGCTGATGCGCAGAGAGACATTATTGCATAGCAGATGTGAGATAGTTATCAGGCATTGTTAGATGAGCAGGGAGATGACTGTGCAAACGAGTATCTACAACAATCTAAATAGCAATACCAACTTTACGCTTGACTCAGCGAGCTTTCAGTCTTTGTTGTCAAGTGTTTCAAAAACATCAACCACACTTTTGCTTCCCTCTAGAACCTCGAGAAGAGAGACTCTCCATCCACGTCTCCAGGTTCTGCACCCGTTTAATTGCCTTCTGAAGACAGAGCAGCATCAGTGGCAGGTCAGTCAAGCTGCCCAAACATGTTGCAAATAATGTCATTACTGCTATTTGCAGAACTTAGGGTGGGATCACATTTCTCCCCAAAAAGAGACACTTTTGATCCTTTTCCGCATATCACCCATTGCGGCTTCATTTCTTCTCCATTTAACTTGAAACCCTTACTGATGGATTTGCGTTGGAATTCCGCAGGCACCCAGCCCCACGATAAATATTTTCTGCATAGAAATGTTGAAATACCATGTTTTAGACCACATTTTACATAACAATTCTACTGCCTCACATTCTCCTGGTAAAATTCTCAGACCTGTCCCAACTCAAGAAAACATTGTTTTGCAGGTGCAAGGATAGTTTATAAATGAATTTGTGCAGTGATGTGCTTGCTATATGTTCGTATGCGACTGGGTCACGTTTGTGTAAGGTCACGAGTGACACAACAATCCTTTGCATTGACCACCATCATTGATGATGCCACTGTGACGACATATATAAAATGACTCGAAATATCGATGAGACGGGATGTAAGTCTCAATACTGGGGTGAGTGAGGGAATAGAGCAAAAATGATCCCGTGTGCCGCAGATACTGAACAACTCGAGGATATGAAGGGCAACCAGAAAGTCTTTTGGGAGCGGGAATATAGGCAGGGGAGCAGTGGATTTATTCGGAATGCATGAGAGTACAGAGACCTGAGAAAATCAAAGAGTCAGTGTAAAACGGTAACAAAAGGGCACTTGGATCCGGTTTTTGGTCTTTGACAACTGGAGGATGAATAGGCAGATAGCAGTGTTCGGTGAGAGTAATTTTCTCAATAAACGGGATAAACAGAGTTGGAAGCACTGATGTATTTAATCCCTAGAGTGAGACAATACAAGGGGGAAAAGCAACAACTATAGTAGAAATATCTGAGCCCTTCAATACAGAAATGGGAGTCCGATGACCGGGCTATGCAAAAGGAAATATTAAAAGTGCCCATGTGGTGTACTGAATAGAAATGAGTGCAATTGGGAATTGGAGAGGTCATGCAGTGTTGCTATCCATGCAGCTGTTGAACCTGAAGATCCCTGAAACAGGCATTGTCCAATGGCTGAGGTGTATCCCGGTGGTGTTGCCATATTCATCACATGTTGATAGGAAAAATCATTTTAGAGGTGTTTTGAATACCGCAAACGGTGCACCGAACATGTGGGACAGGTTTTCACATGCATAAGGCATGTTTAGAACGTTCCAGGCGGACCGAGTATAGATTTTCTAGAAGGGCCGAGACAGGTTCATTGGAACTTTCCCACGGTTCAACTTGAGATTGATCACCGAGGAATTGGCCATCGTTGTCGTGAATTATGACTTGGCGGTGCCTGTTGCAATATGTGAGTACTGGGACTCTTGTTGAATCGATAGCTTGTGCAGTTTAGGACTGAATTTTCATGTAAACCATTACATGTTGTCACACCACGCAAGAAGAAAAGGGTCCCCCTGCGTAAACACTATTCAAGAGACCTGAAGAATTGCGTCATATACCAGGCATTTATGCTGAAGAAGTCCAACACTGCCATTTCAATAGATTTGGATATCCCATTGCGTGTTGTCCAACGGGTCAAGCATACATGGTGTGAGATCAGAGAAGTGTCCCACGATCACAGATACCTTGGCCGTTCGCCAATGCTGTCCTTAAATCAATCAAAAGTGCACGAACTCTGCATGGTGATTCAGATTCAATACTTACTTTCACAGTTCATTCTTGCTCTCATTTCTCACACTCTGGATGAGATACAAGAGCAGCAGCTATATGTACAGCATGACATTGACATCTCACTCACCACTATCATGGACAATGAAGTGCATGAGACTATCCTCAAAGAAGGTATGTTGATCCTAGCTGTAGTTTGCAATTCACCATTGAATTTTTGGGCAGCTGTCAAGACAAGCTGTGGAGCGGTGCGAACACACCCAGTGCAATTTCATCATGAAGATTTGCGATGAGCCAGCTGATCATATTGTTTGTGTTGATGAGTCTGCTGTGAATATTTTGACCACCTATTTGCAGAACGGCTGGTCTCGCAAGGGCCTCCGATCACAGAAGAGATGTTGTTTTGTCTGGGGAACTCAGTGTGTGCTTTCTCCAAATCCTACCGCTCATTCTATAATCCATTCCTCAATGATTATCCAAGGTATTGCCAAATGCGATCGCGTTGATAAGCATGGTATACGGCTGGGCCTGAAATTTTTCAATTTTGGCGCCTGGAATATACTTTCACCAGTATATTAAAACGTAACAAGTGTTCATCAGTCTCAAATGAGAGCTAGTGATCTTTATATGGTAGTTCACCATGTGTATCGAATTGCTGACTTGGTTCATCTGTGAACACTTCCGCAACTTTCAATCCCCTCTTTTGTGTTTCTTTTGGTAGAGGCTCTTCCTCTACTTCATCTATGACCGAGTGAGCCGTAATTGACCCCTTGGTCGCTGTTGTACGCCAACTCTGACTTTCTTCTGCTTGTTTAGCCACTTTACGGTTCTCAAGGGGTTTAGCCAAACTCGACTTGCGTCTTGAATCCCCAATCCCTGAACCTAACCGAAATTTGGCTGTGAGGGGCCACTACCATTCACTCTAGTAGCTCCTCTGGTTACTGCAAACTGATCCTGGGTCACAGGTAGTTCATCTGCCGCAAGACCCTTCAACAGAATTGCTTTCACAGCTCTAGTCATGTCTATTTCTGGGGAGCCGACCATACCATTAGGTGTGGCAGCAAGGAAAGCGGGTTGAACCGCTCCCTGAGGATTAACCAAACCCTGGGGAAGATTGTCCAAACCTCGAGGCGCCACCAGATACGCGGATTTAGCATTAGCAAGTTGAACTTTCAACAAGCAGATCTCATCCAGTGCAGTATCCATGTAGTCAACTGGTCTATCTTCAACATCCTCTGCATAAAAGCTATCATAGCCCTGCAGAGAATACCAATTCTGACCAGAAGCCTTGCGACACCAATAGGCTTCAACACGCTTGCTCTGAGGTCCTGATCCCGGAGGAATAGGGTTCCCATCGGCTAGCTTGAATCTCCCATTTTTTACCATAAGCAACTGCTTATTTATATGCTCCTCTTTTATAGGGCATTCCCTTGAGAAATGTCCTGGAAGCTCACAATAAAAGCAGTCTAAACTGCCGCTATTGATCGTTCTAGAGACATTGTGTTCATAAGGCCGGTCTGAAGGGCATTGGTAAGGCGCACATCCAGCCATATTTACATCCTGGTGAGGCGGTACATCTCTATGCACATGCTTTATTTCCTGAGAAACCGACTGAAGTGCCTTTAGAAACTCTTGGTTGTGAGCGGCTTGTGCAACACTCATTTCCTCGCGCTCTTTACGGAAGATTGTGAAGGTATCTCTTAACTCAGCAATTGCTTCACCAAATTCTTTGAGTCTCTCAGTAGCTTTCTCCTGCTTCACAGTAGGGAATAGTGTCCTGGAAGTCTCGGCTGGCGCGGTCGCGGATTCAGTGCCCAGATCTATGTCCTGGGTTGAAGCCATGTCCTCTGCCATTTTAACAAGATCCTCTATTGCTATAGGATCTTCTCTACGTCTTGCGGCTGGCGCAGCTGGTGCAGCTGCCGGGTTCAAAACCCCTACTTGAGCTCTAAGCATGTTCATTGAACTAACTTGTAACCTCAAGGTGGTAGCGAACTGTGGTTCAAGAGTTTCGTGAAACTTCTTGCACACCTCCGTGTTGGTGGTCAAAGCTTTCCCTCCCATAAGCTTCTTAATAATCACCATGAACTCAACGCCAAAGCGCCAAATTTTGCCTTCATCACTGACGTACAGAGGGCGGTAACGTTTGCAAACTTTTGCCAAAGCGTCCAGTGACCCAGCCTACTCAGACTTAATCTCAGGATAACGCTTGCAAATTTCCTCCACAAATTCCTCGAAGGTCCCAATGATATAAGTAGCAAAGCTACGCCAGGCTTCTCGTTTCTTCTGTGGAAGATAGCTTGTAAGCGTTGAAACGGTGCACTCGGGTGCAGCCGTGAAATCGAAAACTATGCTAAAGAGCGAGTGAAAGCGAGCGAACTCAACCAACACTAAACAACTCAAAAACACTAATCAAATCTCAACAACTCAATACCAAATGTCTCGTGTTTGGGTTTGGGGAGGTAGGGCAGGCGTATCGCCCTTCAAGATAATGGAGTACTTCTAATCAAGGGTTTGATTCACAGGCAATAGCTGAGGCGGGATGACCACTTTCAACGGAAATGCACTTTTTGAGACTTCAATACTCAGGCCGGATAGGCACTAAGTTAATCAATTCAACTGGAGATTGGGACTAGCTTTCTTCTTCGGAGGGGTACTCAACGAAGGACACGGCACTTAATCAAGGTCTAGCCTGGAGGGGTACTCAACAGGGGACTGATTGTAGGGCTTAGCAGGACTCGGAGGGGTACTCAACGAAGTCAGATTCTGGGATTCACTTCAAGATGGCGACTCGACGAGAGGCTTAAGTTCTTATTACGGGCAACCCAAAATCAAAATATGAAGTCAAATCAATATCAATTCCAGTCTACTTCGTAACCCGCAAAAGGGGGGGAAAGTCTACTAGCTGGCTCTACCCATTCAAACTACATGAACTACACGCTTGAAACAGTTGTGCGCCTCGAACTCGAATCAAGTCAAGGGCTCAAAGTGGCACTTTTACGCGGCCTCATTTGGAACCTCACTGGGATTTGCGGACACTGCGAGGAGGGTGACTTCATAGTCGAGTTTTTCAACCGACTGCTGGAGGATATTGTGGAGCACAAAAGCGCTCAGTTTGACGACCATTTTATTTGCGATGTGATCTCTCGGAACCTCCGCAACATTGCACTTCTCAAACTTGCCTGGCGAACTGGGATCGGGATGGAGAAGAAAGCACACAGGCATTCAGACCCGCACACCAAACCTGAAATGCAGATTTTGCTGAAAGTTTACAGGGACACAGAACTTCATAGGCGTCGTCTCGGCCGGCAAATTGATGACCGTGATACGGACGATTTTGCGCGAGGGGTCAAAAAACTTCGAGAAGGCGGACTCGAGGACTTTAAATCGAAGACCCTGTTCAACCGTCAAGTCCTTCGAACCGACGAGCCCCCTGTAGCGCCAACTCCGGCCGTTGATTCACCAGATTCCGAGGACACATCAAATGATGGGGACGGGAACAAATCGGATTCAGACAGTGATGCTGCATCATTGTGTTTCAGGGCCGCGGCGTCCGACAGAGACATGGAGTCCACTGGTCAGCTGGACAGCATTCTCGGCCTCGTTCCCCATTTTTTTCCCCAATAGTGTGAGTCAAGAAGGTCGTAAGAGCAGCGCGAACGGGTCCGATTTCAGTGTATGGGACCGTTGTAGAGAACATGAATTGGTGGTCGCTGGAGTTCCGAGGAATTCGGCCAGAGGGATCCCGCATCCATTCGGTAATGATATTTGCAACGGTGCGCTTTCCGCGGCCGGCCAAAAATCCGGATACCATCTGAGCGTGGGTCTTGGACCGCTGCACCTCATTCTCTTTGATATCCTTCGTTCAAAAAATGTTGTACAGGAAACATGCAAAGGTCCAGTTCTGCACCTTGATGGTAGCGAGAATGGTATCTATTTTTTGAGCATCTGTGCGCGGAGATGCCCATCGGCCGGCGGTATCGCTGATGCACCAGTACATGAACATTGACATTTAGTCGTCGAGGTTTTGGCTTGTTGTTTCAGAGGAGCACCGTCGACTGGCGGACCAGTATTGGAAGAAGGAGTATTTTCATTGGAGAGGGAAGTAACTCGCTTCCGCTTGTCGGGGGAATGATAACTGAACGTATCAGGTGTGCGCATGGTTCCAAAGGAATATTCTCCGTAAAAATTGGGAGGTGAGACCGGTTGTTGGGCAGCAGTAAGGATATTAGTTGTTGGCACAGGTGTCTCAGGTGTGGAGGTATTAGCCGTTTTTTGGGGCTTTTTGGGGGCCACTGGAGTAGCCGGGACCCTCCAGCGTATGTCTTTGGTAGTTTTTGACATGCAAGAGCCACCAGATATCGTGCAAAGGCAATGTGCTGCTAGCTGATGATTTGGCGGGACGAAAAAATTGCCTTTTTGAGCGATTCCATTTCGGGAATGGGGACTTACGGCTAATGGGGCGCGAGTAAAATCAGACCATTGAACAAGTTTTTTTCCAACTCCAAAAAAAAAAAAAAAAAAACTCTAGTTAATGGTCTGACTAGGGAGACTACACCCAAGTGGGGTTTGGACAAACTATGGAACAAAGGCGTAGGGCCGCAGAAGGGCTACGACTTGGCAAGTCCAGGTCAGGCCGATGACTGACTTCGGCCGAAGAAGGGTATTATGTTGTACCACGTGGCTAGCCACTTCCAGAACGGAAGCAACTCGTCCAAAATCCCAGTAAGGCAATACGTTGCACGTGAGTCGCTGACTGAGCCTGAGCAGAGGCAAATAAAGACCATGTGGATGTGCATCGCATACACAGGGCAGGGTAGAGGGTCAGTAGGACCAAATGGGTTTAACCAAACCCAGGGTTTTGGCCAATCATTGACCTGGTCTTTTATTTAGGGTTAGCTCGCACCGAATCGAGCACACCCAAAACCCTGGAAACCGCATGGATCCATCCAAATCTGGATTGCTTACATTATACCCAGAGTTCCGTTTATCTGTTTGTACTAATTCAGTGACTCGTGTGTTTCTCCTTTTAGATTCAGCAGTTTGTATAAATAGAGGTAGTTTCTCTCTGTAGCGCCAGTGGATTCCACCCTTCATAAATAGGTGCTCCGAGCTAATCGCTAGAGAGTCGCTGTTGTGAAGTCTGTAATCTCCTCGGAGTTACCGTTGGAAACTGTCATAGTTTCTCTCGTTAGTTCTACTTGCAATAAAATTGGTTGTTGGCTATAAAGTTATCGTCCCACTGCACAAGCTTAGGAAAGATTAGTTTGGTTTAGTTTGGTTTAGGCAAAAGCAGTTTAGGAAACGGAAGCTTAGAGCTCACAATTAAGGCGACTTGGACTTAGAGTTCAGTTTGGCCAAACTTGCAATTAGATTCACGAAAGTGATTAAGATTGTATTGGGTTATTTGATAACCACCCCAACCTCCCCTCCACCCCACACTTTTGATAAAACACAACCTTCACGTCTTTTAGGGTCGTTTAGCGCCTTGGACTGTTGGACTATCGTTGTTGAACCTTTAGCTCAACTGGTTACTTTGTCGTTGTCCCAAATTGCCACAACATATATTTTGTTGGAACCCCGAAATCTCGCACGCTTTGTTAAGTTCTGTGATAGTTTTGTGGTAGTGATTAGTTTGGTTGTTTTAGTTGTAGTTTTAGTGTTGGTTCCTTGCCGCACTACTACTCGGCGTCACTTCCAGCCGTTCACCCATTAGCCTCACGGCAAGCGTCTCATCTGGAGCCCACCGCGAGGGGTTCATTTGGAATTACTTCATAGAAGTAATCTGTCAAGTCTGCTTTAGGGCCATCGAAAGATAGTCTTTCTGAGTCTTTGACCTTTGTGATCACTATAAAAGAGTGATTATACCCCGCAGTAGTTTGTCCAAACTCACGGGAAGGACCTGCAAGTCTAAAAGTACAGGATTGAGCCTCCAACTCTGCCCAGTACATCTGCAAACACAGACACAGTAGATTATTCTACGGAAGGCGAGGGAGAATCTTCGGATCTCACTCATCAGCGACGCCCACGTCGCTCAGCTCGGAAAAAGGAACAAGGCAAGGAGACACCACTCTTCCCTGAACCTCTACCTTCCCGTGCACGTTCCAAACAACCCACACCGGCCGAAAAAGCCCGTGGACTTGTCAAAAACAAAACCCAGTCCCGCACACAGGCATATAAAGCCTCGCAAACTAGTTCAGCTAGTTTGGTTTAACCTCTTACGGTTTTAACCACACGGTCTAGATCACCTAGTCCAGTCCCAAGGTCTAACCCAGTTAGTCCAAACCTTGAAGAGGATCTAGATATCCCTTCACCCGCAACCCCTACCTCCTTTGCAAACACTTTACGTTCCTTCATGGGAACTAATACAAATGCAATGGGCAGCACTGCTGCCCCACCATCCCAAAATGTGCCTATGGGCACGTTCAAGATTCCACGTTCTTGGGATAGCAATGCTCCGAAATTCATTTCAGAGGATGCCGAGCAGTTGTTGGAATTCTTAGAGCAAGTCACTCAAATTCTTGAGTTGGCAAAAATCAATGATGAACAGAAGAAGAAGGAGACACTTACAAGCTATCTTCCACAGAAGAAACGAGAAGCCTGGCGTAGCTTTGCTACTTATATCATTGGGACCTTCGAGGAATTTGTGGAGGAAATTTGCAAGCGTTATCCTGAGATTAAGTCTGAGAAGGCTGGGCGCCTGGACGCTTTGGCAAAAGTTTGCAAACATTACCGTCCTCTGTACGTCAGTGATGAAGGCAAAATTCGGCGCTTTGGCGTTGAATTCATGGTGATTATTAAGAAGCTTATGGGAGGAAAAGCTTTGACCACCAACGCGGAGGCGTGCAAGGAGTTTCACGAAACTCTTGAACCACAGTTCGCTACCACCTTGAGGTTACAAGTTAGTTCAATGAACATGCTTAGAGCTCAAGTAGGGGTTTTGAACCCGGCAGCTGCACCAGCTGCGCCAGCCGTAAGACGTAGAGAAGATCCTATAGCAATAGAGGATCTTGTTAAAATGGCAGAGGACATGGCTTCAACCCAGGACATAGATCTGGGCACTGAATCCGCGACCGCGCCAGCCGAGATTTCCAGGACACTATTGTCAGGGGAACCCCTATTTCCGGCACTTCCGCTCCCGCATCCGGCCCTTCCGGTCCCGTTCCAACCCGTTCCGGCTCCTCCCGATATCATATGGCCTGTGATTCCGCCTGGGACCTCTGCCGATCACTCCGGTTGCTATCACATGCCCCCCGTCCGTAGTTACTTATATACCGGGATCTGACGTGGGTGATCCTTAGTCTTTCTTCTCTTTGGATCCCCCTCGTCAGGTCTGTCCATTTGTATCTGTAGCTACTCTGTGATATTTACCTTCGGATCCCCCTCGTCAGGACTCTTGAGTATACTCGGGCCTTGAGGTTGCCCTTACAGCAGAAGAAAGACTCTAAGGGATTAACCGGCCAAGATTGCGGGTTACGGTTTAGCAGACTTGGACGACTCTGAAAGTGCTCCGGTCTCCCCGAACCCGAATCTTGTCCCCTCCTCCCCTCGTTTAGATCCCTCCATGTCCGACGCGTCTGCTGCGGAAGCCGCCGCCCGGTTGGACCGGATCGAAGCGAGCATCGTGTCG